>LIEC01007409.1:0-53364 GCA_001925005.1 Drosera capensis
AAGGATCGTGGAGGGGACCGTTACATAGCGATGATGATTAGTTTCGACTTTCTGTAACATTTTGCTTATATTTTCGGAGTACGATTTTTATGTAATTCAAGACGATGTAAGTTGGATATTTATTTCTAGATCCTATGTTTCTGATACTTAAACCCCTTGTATTCCTGTCGCCTTGCTTCGAAGGAAACTTTGGAGCGGCGGTAACGCCACGTGTTTAGCAGGTATTGGACAGAAAATCCCGGGGCGTTACAAGTACTGAAACTACAGCTTAGTTTACCGGAATTATTCCAAGGCAATGATTGCCGATCACCCCCCAGAAGCCAGCTTTTGAATCATACCTGAACAACACAGCGATAAATCTAGCGTTTAGAAAGAGCAAATACGAGAAATGAACTACCGTAAAGACCATCAATCACACCATCCCAGACAACTTTTTGCTGTATGCTCTTGTTAAACCTTGAATCTAATGAGATGCGTACACAAAATACATCCCACATATTGGGATCATAAATTTTCAACTCAGAGCGAAACCAATCCCGCTAACACTAGATTTGAGATTGAGAATTTGATGCACAATATGATGCTGAAGAATAATAGTGTGTTCCCGAAAAGAAAAGAACATGTGACCAGAACCAAGCATCCATCAACCAGAGAGTCCTGATCTCGGACCTTAAGAATTCGTCATCACGAGACATTCGTGCATTTGAGAAACCAGCAAATGGCTGGTTCAAGACTAGCCATAATAGATTATCAGGTACACAGAATCTTGACATCACGTTCGCAATAAATAGTCCGTCTAGTAATTTCAAATTCAACAGTAGGATGCACCACATTTCAGGGTTAGCATTCCCCAGGGAAGGTAAAGAGATGTGTCATATGTAGTAGGAAAATACATACCAGTAGCATCCAGGTGCAATGGGTCCAGCTTGCTTCCCTGCCCTCCTAAGTTCACGAGGCGGTATGAGTTTCCCGTTGATGTAAACTTCTTTTTCCACGTGAACCGAGGCCATTAGATCCATTTGAGTCTCTGAAGGATTTCATGTAGGCTGAACTAGAGGACTGACTACCTGTTCTTGCTCCAGCTTGACCACCTCTGGAGACTTCTGCTGAGTCGTCCGACATACTGTTCTTAGGGAATTCGCTGGAATTCACATCGATCTCAGTTTCCATTCCAGAAGTTTGGGCAGGACTCTGATGGCGAGCATCCTCACTCAATCTCTTAGCTTGCTCTTCACCTTTCTTGTCCTTCGCAGCCTCCAGTTTTCTGAGAACAAGAGAATACTCGAAATACTCCTGCAGAGATGAACCAGAAGGAGGGCAAACTAAATCAATCTTCATTGGCACATCTGCAGAGTTCACCATGTTGCTCTGTAACAAAACTTTGTCTTGTCTAGGGACATCCCTGGAAGAACGAGATGAGGCAGGTGCAAGCCCTTTCCTGCTTTCTGCTCCGTTTGAATCCTGCCTCCCTTGTTGTGACTGTTCATTGGGCTGAGATTGGATAGACTGGAACCCAAGACCATTTTGCTCAAAATCATATGATTCAATTTTCACGCTGCTCGAAGCACCACTATCATGAGAGCTCCTAAGATCATCATGATTCGACAATTCAATAGACTTATTGTTGGCATAGGAGGAGCTACCTTGGTTTTCTATGGGAGTAATAGAAATCGTGTTCTCCACATTGACTGCCATTCTAGTGGAGCAGGCCCCACATTGCAAACTCCGACGATTTTTCTCCCTGCGTATGAGTTTTGGGGAAAGTTTCAACAACTCCAAACAGTTGCAGCAAAGTACAAAGGGAGCACCACCAGCAATGGGAGCACAATGCTGTTTATTAAGATCAGCTACCAGTAATCTACTGGGACGAAGCTTTGTAAACTCACTAGCGTAAGAGCCGCATTCATTTGACCAATTGACGTTAAAAGGCTCCCTAGCAGGAAAATCGGCAACTCTATGGTCATGCCCATATTGCCCACTGCTGATGTACCTATACGAACAAGAGCAGGTTGGATGATGAAAGAAACGACGCTGATAATTCAGTTCATACGGATCTGGATCGAGACTGGCCATGGACTGCACTGTAGCATAGTCGTGGGCCAACTCCAGTTGAGAGTATCGATGAGGACGAGGAGTCATCCCAAGTCGGGGCAAGTATGGATCATCATGTTCGAAAGGAATAGATCTATGCTCATAATCAACATACGAGCGTGTAACATGATTTTTGGGAGTAGGCAGTGACGGCAATCCACTTTTGATCCCGAAACGCTCTTCTAGTATGCAATCATCTGGTTCGGTGAGAAGACTCGGAGAAGAAATCCCCTTCACATGCGATATGTCACCACTTCTGCTAAGCTGATCCTTCAGTTCGTGATACCTTTGAAGAAGTTGAGCTCGCTCAAGCTCCAAGTCCGAGACACGATCTATACCTCTAGAACCTTGAAAACTATGCCGGAGTTTCTCGCACCCATATGACGTATGAGGATGATAGTTTGAATACCCTTCATCATTGTAGCTAGCATTTCTCCTATAATCACAAAAAGCCCTGGGATCTGCATAAAGCAACCCTAGCCGACTATCTTCATCACCATACCGTTGAACAGTTCTATGGGAACTGACCACTTGCCTCTGAGATCTCGTAACAGTGTGAATGTTTCCTAGTCCATGATCGCTGAACATGGATCGAGCATCTATGCCAACTTGTTCTGCCCTTGCAGTCACTTGCATTGTTCGAAACTCAGAACCCAACTCCGTCAAACCCTCATCCTCGCTCTCTTTCTGTCTTCCCATCAATCTAGCATCAGCTTCCTCTTTCCCTCCTATCCGGTTCACCCGCGGAACAACTCGATCGCTCACATTGCGATAATAATCAGGTGACTCACAATGACCTCCGCCAACTGAACTCCTTTGATCATCACTAGTACCACGAACTCCGTCCAGAGTCGTCTCCTTCATCTTTCGAGTACTCCCCTCGACTGAACCAGCCGATGACCTAGTCGTCCCATCAGGATCACTCAAGCAATCATCACCACCAATGGCCCCATTCCTCGACCCTCCAGGCGAGACACTGGCATCACTAGTATCATGGTTTCTTAATCTCCAATTCGATTCGCTCATCATATCAGCTAACTTTCCATTAACAGATCTCCTATCCCCCTCATTTGGAGCATGGGATCCAAAATCCCCACCATTCATCTCATCAGATGACCTCTCCGAGACCGGGGTGCTCAGAATTGACCTTGACTTCGTCTTCTCTTTAGCTGCACCGACCCAATCAACACGAAACCGACCAAATCAACGACTAATGGTATTCATTCTCATACAAGCACAAACATTACCGGAAATGAATCAGTGAGAAGAAGGGATGAAGGATTTAGAGATATTACCTTGAAGTAAAGCGCCACAGCCGCCACACTGATAGACAGAGAGCCCAGGGTGCTCCGGCAACAGCTTCCGGCACTTGGGGCAGTGCACTATCCTCACCTTCCGAGCTTCGGACATGAGACGAGACTGAATCGACAACAATTCCCAAGAATTTCTCGAATTGGGGGACTTTGGTGGGTTATTATAAGGTGAAACGGGGATTTCCAAGTATGAATCTCGGCAAGAAGAGGATGAATTCGGGTTGGGTTGGAGTAGGATATATTTGGAGAAACAACAAGAATGGAGATCGCGGGTTTCGCTGTTGTTTGGTTGTTGTGGCTTTGAAGAAGACAACGATGAGTGGGGTTAGGGAGACGGAGACGGAAGGAGTCAAAAGTGATGGAGGGAATGCCTGAGGGGTAAATTCTTCTCCACTGCTCTGCAGTGTGTAGGGAAATTACAACGGAATTTGAGTGAGTGCATAATATCCATATTCAGAGTTTTATACAGTTTGAGACAGGAAAAATTATCTCATTGTTAAAAAAAAATTTGTTGTTTTTTTATAGAATATTATAAATAATCTCTCCGTTGTTATACAATAAAAATAAAATGATATATATTTTATTTTTATAAATTTTATTATAAGATAATTCTATTTAAATCGTGTCTAGTCTAATTCAAAAAATGTTCATTTCATTATCTTGAGGGAAAAAAACAATTCTTTTTGAATATTTATACTAATTTATCTTTCAAAATGAATTTATCAAACGATCATTTATATCAACTTTATCTTGTATCATTCTCTCTTCATCATTTTATTTCTGTTATTATTCTCGCTCATTTGTCTTAAAACAGTCTATATGTTTTAAGAACTTCCCAAGGGAATGTATGCAAAATTCATTGCATTCATGACAACGTAAGGTTGTGTATACCATTGGAATATTGGATGAGATGGAAGAAGTACTCTTTATTGAATTAAAAAGGAGAATCAATCATTTAGTTGGTGATTTGGAGAAGTACTGCTAATCTGGTTACCTTAAGCTGGTAGTAATATTACCTGCAACACATCTCATCATTATAATATTCAATATATATTTTAATAAATTTCATTTGTCATCTTAATGATATAAGAAAATTATACTATTAATGTCAGATTGAAATACATAACTTAAATTATCAATGATATTTCACGATAATTTTTCAAAAAATAACGTTTGATTATCCCACGACACGAGTTAAATTTCGTCTCGATATATGCATTATTTAAAATGTTATATATAATTTGGGATGAAGGGATGACAATTGTTGACAAAACCCGGTTCTTGTCCAGTAAAATACTGTGTGATCTATTGAAAACATTGTTATCAGAATTGTTATAATTTGGGATGAAGGGACTGACTCGATCGACTTACTATGCCATGATCCAGTGTCTAAACCGAGTCGGTTGATTTTAAAAAAAAAAAAACAAATTCGTAATTGATCCGCTTAAACCCGATCAAAATCTATCAAACTCGTGATTCAATCGGTTGAACCATATACATATAAATATATGGGGTTTGTGGAGGTGATTTTATATATAAAAAAAAAATTCTTGAGAAATTTCTGTAATAATAATTTTGTGAAATAGAATCTTTATATAAATTTTTTTATGATATAAAATTAGCTACATATATATTATATGAGGATTTGTGATATTGATTTTATATTATTAAAAAAATATTTCTAAAATGATTATCAGGATTTTTCATTTCATGCTATAAAATCAGCTACATATATATATTATGAACATTGTCTTTCATCAAATATTTTGTTGAAGAAGCCGGTTTTATATTTATATAAAACTTATAAATATATAATTTGATGAAAAAAATCTATATTAATATTTTTTTAAAATAAAAATCTATATTAATATTAATATAAACATAATAATATTTAAATGCATGAACGTACGGTTTAACTGATTGAGTCAACTATTCATTATCCGAATCCTTTGTGTGGTCGATCTGTCCGAATCTCATAATTATGATTAGAAAAAAATTGTCATGATTTAACAATTTCATGAAGAAAAATGAACTTTTCCAATTTGTCCCAAATAAGACGTGCCTGCTCTTCCTAAGATGCAAAAGAAACTGAAATCGCGTTGTCTTGACATTTTGGACCATGTCAACTGTCAAGGCTAATGGAAAAGCCAGTGATAGTGATGTGAAAATATGTTCGGGGAAACGCGGGACAAGACAAGGGCATGCTACGCTAAGCTATGATTGCTTGTTGACATTTTCAACCTTTTCTCAAGAGAGGATGAAAAAGAGCTTTGCTCTTGATGGGTTCTCTTTGCTTCGTAGGTTTGTGGTCATGGTTTGGCCTGGTTAAAAGACCTAACGTCTTTTGTAATGCTGTCCCGATTTGAATCAACGAGAAAATGGAGAAGCTTTTTGTCAACGGCAAGAAAAGCGTGTAGACTAGGTTTAGTTAGAGGTTTTTTTTTATTTTTTTCGTTTGTCTATGGGGCAATTATCTTATAATGTCTCATAGAATTACAAATCATAATCTAATATCAAAAGAGTTTCAGTTTTGTTTCCAATCAAATCTTTTTGAATATTTTATAATTAAATATTATCCATAATTTAACCTAACCATACTTTACAAGTTATAACATAACCTAACACATCTTTCTAATCCAATTCAAACCCAACCTAACCTTAATCCTTCCACTTTCCTCCTCACACCATGCTCGAACCATCAACCAAAATCAAAACCATCGACTAAAGCCACCAATTCAAAACTATCGAACCAAATCCATTCACTCAAGCCACCAATTAAACCCACTGAACAGATGCAATTCAAAAAAAAAATCGACTGTATAAATTCAACCGCACAACCTCCTAGGATCAATTGGATCTGCAATCCTGTCCACAAGCACAGGGAGCTTCGAGGTCTGACATCTGCTGGTAAGAAGCACAGAGGTCTCCGTGGCAGAGGACATTTACACCATAAGCAGCGAGCCTCCCGTCATGCTACTTGGAAGAGGAACAACACTCTTTCACTTCGTCGTTATCGTTAGTTCTACCTGTCAGATTGACATGGTCAGTAGTTTGGATTATGTACTCGTTCGACATCCTTGTTCTTTTATGTCATGGCTTTGTACTGGTTTGATCTTTTTATGTATCATGGGATTCTGGTGATTGAGTGCCTTATCCCTTCATAACGTCGAGCACTTTGGTTATTTGGCAACCTTTCGGTTTTGCTGCTTGCATCTTGTTTATGTTGCATTTGGTATTTCCTCGAGTGCGAAGTCACTGGTTGTAGTCGTGGTTGTAATAAACAGTTGCTAGATTAGTCATGGCCTGATTAGAAAATAGCCTTGAGATTGCAATGGGACCCTGGTGGATATATATTTCTAGTTTTAGGTGTTCTATTTGCTGCCTTTTAATTTTGATTTTGAATTTGTCCTGGATCAGGTTGATTGTGGGTAAAATATATATCATCATTAATGTTTTATAACATTTCCCAAAAGTGGTGTTTGATAAAAACCTGATTTTGCGACTGAGGTAGAATGTATTATATGGGTTAGGTTGAATTTTTTATGTTGAGATTTTTTTCTCTTAATCTGTATTTCTCATTACTTCTAAATTTATAATGAATGAGTTTTGCATACTCCAATGCGGATGCTCTTATATTACATGTTCGTAATGGTCTGGGTTATTTTCTTGATTTATCTACAGTAGTTTTTATCGGAGTAATAACTAACAACTCAACCATGGCTTCCCACACCTTTTACATTTCTCCTCCTCCTGGAAGACTAATTTTTCGTTTAGTTGAAAAGCAAAACAAAAACGGCCATTTTTCCTCTCTCTCCATTTCTGCATCTCTGTCTCTCAAGTTTTCGTGACCGTCTATGAATCTCAGATGGTTTGTTAATATTTGGCAGATACATAGGAGTAGAATTTCCTTGAGCATATTCAACAATATTTCATCTTGGAATTGCCCACAGGAATCAATATTTTTCTCTAGCTTTTGTTTGCAATCTGGAATCCCATCATCAGGTACAATAATCTTCCATCAATGTCCATTTTTTCTCATGTGATGAAGGCAGCATTCGTGGCTAATCTTGATTAATGCGTATGTTAAGGTCACGTTTTGATCTTGATGTTGCAACAAAATGTGTTCAATTTTTTATTTTTGTTTACAAGTTATGCATTGACAGAATTTGTAGATAACCAAGAGTCTGGAATCTTCCGTCAGGTCGAGGGAATCAGGAATGGAGCAATTCAGGCAGATAGGAGAGGTGTTGGGGAGCATGAATGCGATGATGGTGTTATGCAACGAAATCCAAATAAACGGAAGGCAATGCAGTTTGTTATTCGACATGTTCAACGAGGCTTTCAAGACAATGACGTATGAGATCAAGCATAGCCTCGAGTTGGATGAGAGCGGCACAAAATGGAAGACATTGGAGAGCCCATTGAGGGAGCTTCATAGGGTGTTCAAAGAAGGAGAATCATACATCAAATATTGTTCCGATACGGGGAAATTTTGGTGGGTCAAGGCGCTGTTCCTCCACCATGACCGTGACTCCATAGAATTCCACGTTCACAACTTGCTCTCCTACTTCCCTGTCGTGATCGAGGCAGTAGAGACTGCCAGCGAGATCTCCGGGCTTGACCTCGAGGAGATGCAGAAGAGGAGAATCATGGTAGCTAACAAGTATGACAAGGTTTGGAATGATCCCAAGATCTTCCAATGGAAGTATGGGAAGCAATACCTTGTTTCGCAAGAAGCATGCCAGCTTCTGAGCGTTGCCTGGAGAGAAGATCGCTGGCGCCTTGAGGAAACAATCAAGGAGAAGACCAATTCGGTGTCACTGATTGCCAAGCAAGACCACCGGCTAGGCCAGATGTTAGTTAAGAAGTTGCATGGCTCAGATTGGCTCTTCCCTAGCTCGATCCTCACCGGTACAAAGGATTATCAAGTGAGGCGGCGACTAGGAGGAGGAAGTCAATATAAGGAGATACAATGGTTGGGTGAGAATTTTGTGCTGAGGCACTTCTATGGTGAGCCGGCTACGACAAGCCCTGAGATACTTGCGCTCCTTAGGCTTTCCCATCCCAATGTGATCAAGTACCTATGCGGGTTCCATGAAGAGGAAAATAAAGAGTATTTTCTCATCATGGAGCTAATGAGCACGGATCTGAGGACCCATATAAAGGAGATGTGCGGTCCAAAGAGACGGTTACCGTTTTCTCTACTAGTCGCTGTTGATATCATGCTGCAGATTGCGAGAGGAATGGAGTACTTGCATTCTCAGAAGATATACCACGGAAACCTGAACCCTTCCAATATCCTCATCAAGAGCAGAAACTCGTCCATCGAGGGATATATTCGTGCAAAGATCTCTGGGTTTGGGTTAAGATCGGTGAAGAACACACCTTCTAAGCATTCTTCTCCAATAGAAAATGATACATTAGCGTTCATCTGGCATGCACCGGAAGTCCTGGCTGAGCAGGAGAAGCTAGGAAGCAGCAGTGTCTCGAAGTACTACTCGGAGAAAGCTGATGTCTACAGCTTTGCCATGCTTTCTTTCGAGCTCTTGACGGGGAAAATCCCTTTTGAAGATGGGCCGCTTCAAGGGGACAAGATGAGCAGGAACATAAGAGCAGGAGTGAGGCCTTTGTTCCCTTTTGCCTTGACAAAGAGCCTTGCACTCTTGACGAAGAAATGCTGGCAGACTGAGCCAGACCAGCGTCCAAGCTTCTCGTCGATCTGTAGAATCTTAAGATATGTCAAGCGGCAGCTTATAATGAATCCTCATCTATCTCATCCAGAGATCTGCGCTCCACAAGCCGATGTCTGTGACATAGAAGCCGGCTTTTCAAAGAAGTTCCCCGCCATTTCAACGTCTGTGACAGATATCCCATATGAGTTGTTTTCATTCAGGCTTGCAGAGAAGGAGAAGCTGAGTGGGACTAGTACAGGAGACAAAAGCTGGGAGTCAGTGAGTGAGATTATACCTTTGGAGGACAACATAAGCGCAGCTGGGGCATATGATGCATTTCTGCCAACACGCGATACAAGATCAGTGTTCTCGGAAATCTTGGAGAAGAAAACATCCCTTACAAAAAAGTCTTATGGGAAGTTGGCAGCCGACGATTCATTTCTTGCATCACATAGAGCAAGATCGGTTTGTCTTGAGATATCGGAAGTGAAGAAGCCTTTGCCGCAGAAGAAATCAAACTGCAAGAAGACAAGAGATGATCTAATGTTGCCTACAGGAAGAGATGCAAGGGCTGTATGTTCTGAAATTGTGGTAAAGAGGGCCACCAAACCTCTTAAGAAGTCGAGCACTCTGCCTCCATTCCATTTGACTGATACGAGGTCAATTTGCTCTGAGATCCCCGAGAAGAGACCGCTGCATGTAAGAGAATGCAACAGTGAGAAAGCCAAGAAAGATCCAGGTTAGATCTTAACTCTCAGCATGACCAATACTAAGATGCTGAATGTTATAACCAATACGTGCATGTTCATATTTACTGAAAACCTGTGGTTCATTCAAAGTTAGAACTGAAAGGTTAAAGCATACTGCAATAGGGGTTAGAGAAACTAATCACTGCTAATAGCCAAGGCTTGGTGACTGTAGGCAGCAACAATTGCCGCCTGTATATGAATGTGAGCCATGTTGGTTGAACTTATGTGAGATCCACCCCACTGGAGAATAGGGCGTCAGTTTCACCTACTTGTCGTCCCGAACCTCTCAAACCATGGGGGTAACCAGGATCTAGTATGTTAAGCTCAAGCTGAGGCGCAGTTTGCTTACGACATACTGATTAAAAGTTATCCATGCAGGAAAAGCGAGATCACCAGCAAAGCAACCATCGTTACTGAACCCCAAAGGACGTATAACGAGGATCGCTTCAGACAAGAGACCACCATTCTCTATATCACAATGTAACTGCAGACGTAAACCAGCAGGTCATTTGACCGACTCAGACATCTCTTAGGTTCGGGTACTTGCAATTTTGATCACAATGTTCGGCAGAGTCATATAAGCACAGTCACACACAGAAACATGGCCACTGAATGCAGCTGGAACTCTCCAGCAAACTACAATAGATCACATCTCCCAGCTTCCAATGAATGCCATCGCCCTAGGAGCAGGTAAGCTAACCGATTTATCCCTATAGCTTCGTCAAGATTTTCTTCACGGAGACGATGCTTACATGGCAAACTACCGTCAATCCCATGTAAAATGTTTCAGCTTGCTGTCAGAGCAGCTATTTGATTGGTTTCATTGAGTGTACATGGTTCTTACCTGAAGCATTCCAGCTTTCATTGAGATGCTAAAGCTTTTTGGGCCAAGTAAAGCTATCCGTTGCAGTTCCAACTACATGCACTGTCCTTCTCTCATCTACGATTGCTGATTTTCACATAAATACTATAAATAATGGACACTCGTTGCTCTTATACGCTATTGTCATTGCTCTAGCCAATGCAACAGTCAATCGTCTAACTCATCATTGAAGGTTCAATGTTTTGGTACTCATCCATATTCGAGACGTGAACTGCAAGCATGGCGTAGTTGAACCAGCAAAGGTAGGCACATCAGCAAACTAGTACTGTAAACATTGAAAGACAGAATGCATCCCATTACAAAAATGAATTATTCACGACTATGACTTAGAAAAGAGAGCAATGCATCAGCAAACACAAATTAAAATGGAACTCAGCATTCCAGTAATCCACTTCCGAGAAAATGTATGTACACAAACAGGAATACTGCACAAGCTCAGGATTAGAACTATGGGGTAGAGATTGGCAGAACAGAAAAAAAAAATGCTACAAAGAGGTATCATTTTCCGTATAAGATATTTTTCCTCGTATCCTAGAACTTGAATTTACTCTGACAACATATATAAGATGTAGGAATAGATCAATAAGTGACCCTTCAAGGGGACGCTTCCATGTGCTGCTTGGCATCCTCAAAACACCAGATTCCAACAGCAGCCACCAACCGGCCAAAAAAGCAGGAAGACGCAGCTAAAAAAAGCAGATTCGTTCAACTTCAGATGCAGAAGCAGCAGATTACGAGCCAATAAGCATATGCTTCTATATGGTTCTTACCCATGTAATTACCCAAACCCCCGAGGATTATCAAGGCGTAACTCAGAATCCATAACGATGCATGTCTTCTGGGTTTGGAACATGAGTTCTGCACCTTGAAGATGCTATATCAAGTTTTGCAACACACCCATACGGAGGAGTCCGTCAGCAGACTGCTGGCAGCTGATTTGTCATAGAATTGATGCTTCTTTGTGCTCACTGTTGTTTACACTTTGACTTAAACCATCCGCAACACTTTTATACAGCCGGTGGAGTTGGCAGCAACGATCACATTGGACTTCCCTCTCCAGCAGACACTAGACACAAATTGGCCGTTGTCATCCTCAATCTCCTTTCCAGAGATTGGATCAATGGAACCAAACTTGTGCGATGTGATCGGCATCGGAAATGATTTGTGGTAAGTATAAACCTAAAAGGCAACCACAATACCAAACCAGTCCTAAGTTCCACACCTGATGGCTGAAGGAGAAAGATAAGGTAAAAGTGCAATGGTAGCAAAATGAGTACACGAGTCCTAAAAGACCAGTCATTCTTTTTCGTTTTTTCCCCGCAGTTAAACAACATTTATCTTTTTCAAAAGCCACAATCAAACAAAGGATTTTTCCAGCTCTTAGTGTTACACTTGCTATTCCCAAAGTTTTATTAGTGAATACACGAGTTTCTATCAGTAAGTGAGCATGGGCAGAGAAACTCTGAAATCCGTACTTTCAAAACGGCTATGCAAAAACTGCATTTCCTTTTTAAGGAAAAATAGGACATTGCTATCTCCAAGGCTCGCCCCTCATGATTTTTTTGGACCAAAATATCCTACTCTCACAATGTGCCTTGGATTTATAAAATTATGCCTTGGAATTATCAATTCCCGAAAAATATTTACAAGGATTATAGTTGACAAGTTGGGAATTCCACAAACTCCTCTTGTGCAACTTATAACAGCTCGCATTGGCAGAGAACATCATGAATGCTATATTTTTATGCTCGATTATGATACGCCATACCTTTATTTTGAATTTTTATAATCATTTAATTAATAAGTAAATTTTGAAACTGTGTTTCAGTAATTGAGGTTAGTTTTGGCATACAGCGCAGTTGCCAACAAAGGTTTGCACAAAGAAATCACAGCATCATATGAGAATGCATAAAATAATAAGTTCACAAGCAACAAGCAATCCATCGAGGCATTACGCACCTCGTTGGTTTCCGAACCACATGCTATATATCCATCAGCAACAGATAAGCCTACAAAGTTCTGCAATGACGAAGGAGAAGATGCACGATAATTATTGACCAAAGTACAGACTACATAGTTTTAAAAATTAGATATACACATATACACATATGATAGGAGTTAAAACAAACCTTTTCATTAGTATGACCTCTAAAGGTTGAGCTGCAAGCATTGGTTGATAAACCAGAAGATGCAGATCTGCTAAGATCCCAAAGCTTCAGCGTGTTATCCGTGGAAGCAGAGACCAGAGTAGCGGAATCTAGAAACTTAACATAACTAACAGTTTTCTCATGGCCAGACAGTATACACCATGGCACATTAGTATTCCTAAGATCGTAGCAACAGATTTTGTAGTCTGCAGATCCAAAGGCCAGCATGTGGGATGAATGAGAAGAGAATTGGACACAGCAGACATTCGCGATGTTCTTGATTGTATTTGAGCAGTTTCTCTGCTCGAAAGAAAAAGGAAAATTAAAAGAGAAAACAGTCTAAATCAATGCAACCTCATCAGCTGTCACATTGCTATATATTCTTAAGAGAGAACAGACCAGCTTAGTCTGTTAATTAAACACTCGCATCAAGAGAGTCTTGGCGGAGACAGTCTCTCATTCCATGTAAAGTTGCGAACAAATTCACAGCTTTGTCAAATTTGACTCTTGAAGAAGGGTCTCTCATTCCAAGCGTAAAGAAAGCCTCTAGCACTAAGTCCAGTTTCTAATAACTTTTCATAAGATTAATACTTTGTCTTCATTTGACTTCATGTAACGTTCTTTAAGTTTAGGGAAAACTGTTTTTTACCCACTTGTATTATCCCGGATTTGCACATAATTACCTGAACTTTTAAAATAGGTAAATAACTCCCTATACTCAGAATAATTTCATAAGTTTGGCAAAACAGCCCCTTGCCGATATTCCTTTTTTGACAGATAACCCCCGAAAAGGACCATCGAAAGGGGTCATATGCCTATTTTTGAAGTAAAGGGGTCATATGCCTATTTTCAAAGTTTAGGAGATCATGTGCAAAAGGGTGAAAAGTTCAAGGGTTTAAATGCCCTTTTCCTTTAAGTTTATATTTTTTTTAAGGAGTCTTCCAAGCTCGTGTGCGTGAACATTTCCTGGCAGTGGCAGTGAGTTGGAGAAACAGAGCTATACCTCATTGATGCTCCACAGCTTAACAGAACAGTCGTCGCTTCCGCTAGCTAATTTTGTCGGATCCAACCTAGAAAAGTCAACTGACCATGCCCGCTTCTCATGCTCCATGAACTCTGAGAAAACTTTGCTGGTACTGGCATCCCATAGCTGTAAAACCAAACACAAAGTAAAGCATATGCCTTTTCATCTCATCAAAAGGAAAAAGCGGGAAAAAATAAGCATGTAGTGGCATGCCAGTCAGTAACTTGGTATTAATAGAAATGCAAAAAAGCTACAGATGCCAAAATAGTGAAATACACACATTCATATGAAGGGATCTCCCAATCACATCAAATAAAACCTTTTGCCACTACATGTCTAAGACGGCTGGTTGACAGCATGCCAGTCTACCATTCGACCTTTTCATCTAATTCATGAACAAGGGAAATTGTGCATCAAACATCATAAAAAGAAGTTCTTTTATAGTTCCAACTTAATAATGAGATGGTAAAATGTTAGTTCACAGCCACACTAGTCAAAGCATTCGACCTCCTTTTCATCCAATCCATGAACAAGGGAAATTGTACATCAAACATCATAAAAAGTTCTTTTATAGTTCCAACTTAATAATGAGATGGTAAATGGTTAATTCATAGCCATGCTAGTCAAAGCATTCGACCTCTCTATGTAATCCATGACAAACAGATATCTCACACCAAATATAAAAGATGAAATTGTTCATATATATTTTATCATTCAAGATGAAAGACACGTGTGTAAAAGAAAGCCCGTCCAGGTTGTGAGTTCATTATCTAAATGCCACCAGTATAAGTTCAAGGAAGCATCCAGTAAAATATTGTTATATGAAGGTATTGTGACAAAAAGTTTCAAATGAATAGGGAAAACTCAACATACGTACTCCGTGATCTGGAGAACAAACCTGAACAGTTTTTTCTTTTTTGCAGTTTCTCAGTATGAATTTCCTCACAAGATTTTTTAAGAAAGTTCTAGAGAACAGATGTAGATTGGGAATAACTTGAAAACTCTAGTACATGATCTCGGGGAGCGCAACTGGGCACACAAGAGATTAAAGCAGTCATCGGGAACGAACCACAATAAGTAAAAGAGCAGCAGATCTAATGACTGATAAAATGGGGACAATTGGGTATAATATAAACACAACACAACATGACATGATGATGATGTTATTTGGGTCACGATCTCTAACAGAGACAAAGCAAAAATTCCATTGGTATTACATCAAGAACTCAGATTCATGCGACATGGATGCTAAGAGATACCTTTCTTTAGAGAGAAAATGGAACCTTAATAATAATACGGGAACAGTGCATTTAATCCTATGAAATTCAATCATTAAGCACACCCCGACAGTTGAAAATAAAAAGCCCTTTTAAAGGTCTGTTTATGGGGCTTTTGTACCTAGAAACACATTTAAAAGTATAGAGAAGACTAGAGATCGGCTAATTTGTTTCCTTTTCTTACTTCAAGAGTGAAGAATGTCACACCAAACCGTTTTGATTCACTAGCATGACAAAAAAAGAAAAAAAGAATCAGAAACCATATCGTATAAGATATTTATTTATCATAAGAATTGTTTGATATTACATCCTCTTACTCCATTACTCTTCTCTCTCTTCGCACTAATCTCAGGCTTAGTAGAAAAGTTACTATTTATGAGTCTAATGAAACAGATACACACCTTAACAGTGCCATCATAATCTGTAGAAGCCAAATAATTCCGAACATAATTGTTCCAACAAATGCAACTGATCTTTGATTTGTTAGTCATCTCAGTTGCTGGGTAGTGAATGTCAACAGAGTCATTGCAGAGAGCCTGGAAGTCAAATATCTTAATTTTCTTCGAGACTCCAGCGGCAGCAAAGTAGTCCTCATCACGATCAAAGCTCAAAGAACAAATCACATTTGAAGCACCCGTGAACTCCCCACTTTTTAAAGTCCCACATACTTCAAGCGTACTATAGCGAGCATACTTGCATAAACCATCAAAGAAGGCATCCAAACGATCAAATGGTTTCTCTTTTTCCTTATCTCGTTGAACTAGAGACCCATTCTCTCTATTTTCCAACAATCGTCTGTCAGGTCGTTTAGCATCATCGTCATCTGAAAGCTGAATGTTGGATCTCACAGAAAAGTAAGCGCTTTCGAGGTGCTCAACATTCTTAACAAACCTCAAGTCAATAATATCTGAAGCTGGGATGGAGATCATATCTGCACTCTGAGGAGACCTTTTTTCTAGGTCAATAAAAGACCCCAACTTGGAGGTAGTCAAGGTTAAGGAATGCTTTGGTAAATGCCTCTTTTCAACCTCTATAATATCTGCCTCAATGCATCTGATCCCTTCCTCCAGTTTTGACGCATGCTTGTGTTTTTGTTCTTTCATAGACAAAAGGAAGTGCAACAGTATTTCCGACTCCGAATCATCTTGGTCAATAGATAATGGCATATCAGCACTACATAAGTCCTGAAAACCACCAATGCCATCTGACTGCAATATATCCCTGATAGAAAAAACCAAATAAATAAATAAATAAATAAAATTGAAATAACAGTGAGAAAAAAGTGCAAGAAACTTCATCGAACATAGGATACAAGAACCCACAAGTGCCATGCAAGAAGAGAGGATGATATCGAACTAAAACTCCACTTAGTACCTTGAAGTTGGGCGGAGAGATGGTTCAGGATGGAGCAGCAAAAGGCAGAGCCCAGCTTCCTTGAGATTTTCAGAGAGAAATTTTGGTGGAAAAATCCTATGATGCAGATCTGACATTGCCGCAGCATGAGCTTTTCCAGGTTCGAAACAGCCGAGCAACTGGAAAAAATTGGTGACATCATTTCCAATGTTCTAAAAGTGTATAAGGGGTCCATGACCGAATAATGATTTTAACGGTTTACAAGGATGATTAAGCATATTAATCGGTTTTCAATGTTTTGTATATGAAGTATTTATAGATTAATATTCTATGAATAAATAGAAATATATAAAACAAGTATTATGAAATTTCAAAAGTTGATATCAAAACTTAAACAAGTAAAGATTATTATGAATAATTATCTTTTTGTTAAGAGAATGTTTTCCTTTCTCAAAATTTGTTGACTGAAAAAAAAAAAAACGACACATTAATAACTTCTTCTTTTTTTTAAACAATTCTTGGGAAGCATTACTTAGAATATTTTATTTTAAGGAGGTACCACGTAAGATCATAAATTCCCACGAGATACCACTAAGACCATGCAGTATGCCTAAATACATAGTAGTTCGTCCATTCTATCGAGTAGTATGTCTAATATGCATACGAATAAGCCAGAGTAACTCCCGTCAGAATCTGACCGGAGCAACTAATAGTCTAATATATCACGTCGGAATCCGACCAGAGCAACTAAAATGCCCCGTCGGAATCTGAACGGAGCAACTGGTACGTCGCATCGAAATCCGGACAGAGCAACTAATATGCCTACAGAATCCCTTGAACACCATCAAACACCACCAACTTCGCCCAACTCTAGCAAAAATACTCATTACCCGGTTTCCGGCCAACCTACACACCCAAACCCCTAAACCCGTCAACGTCGTCGTCACCACCACCCCGGTCCCCACCTATCCAAGCCTCCATCGACCACTTTCAACGAAACTAATTTGAAATTAGTTCTTGTTCTTGGTCTCCAATGCCTGGTGGTGATTGAACTCGTCGGAGGATGGTGGTGCCCTCATGGGCTTGCCACTCCTCCGGTGGCGAGTATTGGTGGTCCGACGGCAACGATGATCTGGGAAATACGGATCGGATCTCGTGTCGATTCAGTCAGATTACGACGAATTAAGGAGAAATAGGATGAGATGGTGTGGGAGGCAACCACAGAGAGGGGAGGGTGAGAGAAATAGGGGTGTGGGGGAGGGTGGTACTCGTGGCAATTAAAATTTGTTAGTGACACCTTATTGAAAATAAGTCTCCGAAATGTTTTCCCTTGAAAATTTTACTTCTTTTTTTTTTTTGAAAGTTTTGTTTGATCATAAAACTTGTTTTCCCCAATTTTTTTTACAATACTTTTTCCTAAATGTCTTTTTTATAGAATTTTTTTCCCAAATGTTTACACATTGTTTAAGCGTCGATTAAGCACTTCTATAGACTTAACACCGAGTAACCGTTTAAAACGCTTAATGAGACCGTTTTTGGAGTTTTGCAGACCACTTTTTAGCACACTGATCATTTCCATCTAGTTAGGGAGGAAATTTAAGCACAAGCGGTGGGTACCAGGGGCACAATGTATGAAAGAAGAGCGGCAGCTCAAGTGGCGGGTACTGGGTCGCTTTAAGCTGCAAAATTAAGTGACTCAAAGACTCAGCAGCTCAAGTGGCTCTCACACAAACAAACAGCAATCCCTCAGTTGACACTTTCATTTGAAAATAGCAGCATACCCCATGCTTGGGCCATTGGCTAATAGACGCCCATGTAAGAAGCATCTAAGAAAGAAATAGCCTTATCATTGTTGCAAGTTCCCTAACATTTCGTCTCTTAGCTCTTGGGAAAACATCCCGTCCTTTTACCATATGTCACATTTCCCCTCTTTCCTATCTCATTTCATGTGGGTAAGCTATCGTATCTCATTTCGCGCTCCATATAATATTCCAGGAAAAGATAGATTCAATTCATAAACCATATCATAAATCAAAATTGGAATGAAAGGAAAGCCCCTCAGGCATGTGCAAAAGAAAAAACGGAACTTGTGGATGCCATCTAAACAATGTTAACATTTAGAGAAAAATTAATGTTAGAATCAGGATCGGGTAATCAGAAGCCTGAAATTTAACTTCACGCACCTCGAACAAGAGAACCCCAAGCGAGTAGATATTGGATGAGAAGCTACATCCTCTTCCGAGAACCTCCTCGGGACTCCTATACCAGTTCTCTTCCAGTTGATCGGCTACAGAAAACAAGTGCTGTTCATTGGTGTTCTGCAAATAAGAGGTGTTGGCGTCTCTCAATATCTTAGAATCCATACAGGGATGAGATTCTTCCCTAAGCCCACAGCCAGAAGTACCTGGGCCAGCAATAGCATCATTATTAGTAACTGCAATGCGTTTCATGCCACATGCCATACTCAAACTCAAACATAAACTTATTTCTGAGAAACAAAGTCTCACCGAACTTTTGCTGTTTAGGATTGGTGACACGAGATACCGACACACCCTGTTCCAGTGGTCTCTTCAGATTATGCGCAACTGGTAACCCCCTGCAAACGTTGCCTCCATGTATTTCTGCCTGAGTACATAATCTACCGCAATACTTGACTTCGTTCAAATCTGACAGCTTGAAAAAGGTTGGCTGAAGATCAAGCAGCACTTTTCCTTCGAAGTGATGGCAATCCACCAAATTCAATATTTGTCTAAAAATTGACAAGCTACTAGCTTTATGTTTATTGCTCCCAGATTTCAACCACTGCTTCAAACTATCCCCTTTACAATAATCTAGTGTCGAGAGATCAGGATTGCAGACGGATACTGTTGTGGATTTCACTCCCATCCCCAGGGATAAATCAGAAGAAACAGTCGTTCCATTAATTCCACCAAGGCCTCTAAAGTTGGCACCAACGGAAACCAAAGCAGGTGGCCTACGCAAGAGCCCCTTGCCCTTCAATGAGTTCTTAATGAAATATTCCGGAAATCCTGATCCAGATGAAATCTTTGTTCTCATGCCCTCGGAAGTAAAGGGTTGTCTCCCGCTGTTTTTGCACCCCGTTTTTTCATCATCAGCCAGATCACGCTGATAACTAGCTGGTCTTTCAATCAAGGGATCATCAACAGAAGGTTCCTTTTCAACAGATGTTGCTTGGACCCTATCCTCTGCAAGGGCAAGTCTAGGTGAAATTCCATTATTGGGTCCACCTGCCTGCTGATTCGCAGGACACAACTGGCTTTGCTCTGTCTGTAAATCGCTGTCATTTGACGTACCAAGTAATGAACCATAACTCCTCAGTGTCAGCTCTTGAACCCTGCCTTCAGCAGCTTCTACCAAGCTGGTTCCTGGATGTTCTATTGTATCTGTGAAATATATATTACTAATATTGTTTTTCCCATCGAACAAATCCATGAATTCCTGAATTGTACTCCTAGGGTAGTTTCCCTCCCTTGGAATGACCATCCGTTGAGATTCCAAATTGCTGCCACTCTCAACACATTGCGGGATCTCACTCTCCTTGACTTGCACATTAGCAACCTCCGCTGCTTCAACATCATCAGACACATCCACACAGTCTCCTTCATCCATTCTTCACTATGTCTCCTAGTCTGAAGTCTGAACTTCAAACCATGTAGCCTGATTCTTCAACAAAACCTTCAACCGGCACAAAAAAGCTCCCAAACTACGAATTTTTTCAGGCGAAAAAACACTGGTTTACAAACACAACGAATTAAAAAACCGGCTGCTCGAATACTTCAATTCCTTGCACCCCTTTAACAAGGGAAAATATGAAAATGGAGAACTGAAACCTATCGTTGTTCATGTTCAACGATCCAAACAAGCCTACCAGAACAACTGACAAGCAAAGCTCCAACCAGGCGATCTCCAGCTTACTCCATCCTCGTGGTAACCGCCTTAATAATCTAATTAGCCATTTCCTCCGGATCAAAATTTGCAAAACACAGCAAGCTCAACCTCGGCACCTCGATCGAAAGTAGGCCTCTAAATCCCAAGTGAAGAACTCCCACAATCAATCAACAAGCACACTATAAACAACCTTGAAAGAACCTCAATCCGAGCTAAAAAAGGAAACAGCAAGACGAAGCAATGCGATTAACTCGAAAAATATACAGCTTCAAATTGACAGAAAGATGAAGCAATCAATCCAAACACAACCATACATATACTTGCAGATGGAGCAAATTGAGCTGAACAAGAATACCCAGATGAAAAAACAGTTTATTCTCACCCATTCTGAATGAATTCTGATCGATTTCCACGAATTGCGTGAAGGTTGAAGGTTAGGAAACCCTAGAAGAAAATGGGGAAGCACAGAGAGACCTGTTCTTCGTAGTTGCTTCAAGTGGGGGAAAAGGGGAAATATCATTTTCGCTTATGGTCGGAAAAATTGACGTATGATTTCATACCAGAGAAAATATGAGATCAAAATCGATCAGAAATGTTTACCATGGTTGTCTCCTTTTGGGTGGGGGGTGTTTTGTAAGAGGTTCATTTGAGAGGGTCCGTTATCGTGGGAAATGACGCTTTTTGAATTTATATAACCCTTTGTCGGATTAAAAACAATATTTTTGAAAACTGTTTGTCTGGTCGAATATATCATATATTACACATAATTTTAGATATGATATATAATATCTAATAATGTTGATTTTAAGTCAATTGATTATTGGATTTTTTTTTTCATTTTAAATTATTTTTTTCTTTTAAAATTTAGAAAACCATCAACTAAAAAATATGTCATCAACATACATCAAAGCAACTCTAAAGACACATATGAAATATCATTGACTTTCGTGAGAACATATCAAGAATCAATAGTGTTTCTTTATTTGTGAAAGGTTGTACCAATGATATGTTCTTAGTTCATTTCTTTTGTGATAATCATGAATGATAGATGAGAGATTCAAAAAAAGATACCATGATGCATGTTGTTTATTGATCATATTGTTTTGATTGACCATACGAGGGAAGGAGTTAATAACAAGTAGGAGAAGTGACGAGAACAGCTTGAGACGAAGGGTTTTAGACTTAATAGAACAAAAACGGAATATATGTTATGTAAGTTCAGAGAAAGTCAAGATATTTAGAATCGAAGATAAGGGTTGGTCATGCGATCCCAGTACCTTGGATCTATGATTCAATAAAATAGAGATATCGATGAAGATACTGTTAATCGTACGAGAGTGGGTTGATAAAAATATAAAGACGCCACAGGAATATTATGCAATAAAAGGATTTCTCTAAGACTAAAAGGCAAATATTTATAGGGTTATAAGACTAGCTATGTTATTTGGAATAGAGTATTAACCCATAAATAAAACCCATGTAAATAAAATACATGTGACAAAAATAAAAAATGTGGGGTCTCCTTAAGAGATAGGTTACGAATGATAAGATATGCAAACGATTGGGAGTTTCAGGTATTGATATTAAGATACGGAAAGCGATATTGAAATGGTTTGATCATGTGACATGCAAAGACCCTGGCTCCCGGATAAAACGATATGAATCCCTTAAGATGATACATAGTATACGAGGTAGAGGAAGATCGAAGAAGTAATGGGGTAAAGTCATTGGATTGGACTTGATCTTAATTGGACTAATAATAATACCTCAAAATTTTATTATTTAAAGTATACATAAAATATATATATTTATGAACACGTTATTAAATATAACAAACGAGTTTCGTTATAACATTATAACAGTTAAAAATATTACACGTTAAAATTAACGATTTTAATCTCAAAAATATATTAATTAAGATATAATATTATTATTTTAAAAAAATAAATCAATTTATATTAATTATCGATAGGTTGATATTACAAAACGTAAATAAATAATAATTTGAGAAAAGTTTAAAATGAGAGAAAATGGGATATTTGTGTTGCAAGTGGGACAAAGAGCTTGATGTGTTGTTGGATGTCACGCCTCACCTGCCCCTTTTCATTTCAACATCATCTTCTCCTCCTTCCCCTTCACTTCATCGATACCACTCACCTCACCACCACCATGCTTTCATCGCCGCCATCCGCCCACACGCCGCCGTCAACCGCCAGCGTCGCCATCCCAGTCGCCGGAAACCACCCCCGCGACCATTCCAACCCCTCACGTGAGCCCGGAGTACCTCGACAACCATCACTCTCCATCTCGCACCACCACTTCGACCACCACCAAATAATTTCATCCGGCAACGAATCCGACCACCAGCGGTTTCCCCAAACCACCAGTCGCTTGGATGTAGCTTCCCACGACCTTCCTTGTGGTCGCCACCAAGATCTGGAAAACCTAGCCGCTCCCTACCTTTCTCCAACCACCCAGACGACACCAATCGACCACTAGCAGCGGGAGAGCAACGAACAGAAGTAGAATTGGTCACCAGCAGCCCGAAAGCGGGGTCGCCCTCATTTCGTCGTTCTCCTTGTTTCGTGTGTAACGGATACCCACCGGGAGGTAACCTAGCCCCGCTCTCGCCCCTCGGTTTATAAATATTCCCCTTGCATGAGGCCCTGTAGCTGTGCTGTGCGACATGTTGGTGCTGCGATGGATGTGTGTTTGTGTTTAAATGGTGCAGGTGGTGAGCATGGGTTATGTGCGTTTGTTTTAGGGCGATGGCCGTGGCCGTGTATGCGTGTATTAAGGATTCCAAATGTGTTATGTATGTGTGTTATGGTTATTGTGCGCAGGTTAGGTATGTATGTGTTTTAGGGTTGATGGCTGTGTGTGGGGGTGTATGTGTGTTAGGTTCGGCTGTGCGATATATGTGATGAAAGGTTATGTTGATGTTGGTGATGGTCACGGTGAAGGGTGTGGTGATGTTAAGTGTGTATTGTACTTAGAGCATGGATTGATGATAGCTGCGTGTGGTGTGGCTATAGAGAGTATTGGTGATGTGTTGCAGGAATGTGTTATGTGTGTATATTAAGCTTAGTGTTGGTGTTAGTGTTGCGCTGTGTTATGTGTGTGCGCTGTGTTATGTGTGTGTGTGTGTGTTAGTGTTAGGCTGTGTTATGTGTGTGTAGTGTTAGGCTGTGTATATGCGTGTGTTAGTATTAGGCTGTGTATGTAGGTTAAGGTTTAACAATGGTCTATATAAATGTTTAGTTTTATGTGTATGTGTGCACGAATGTGTGTGTGCATAAATACCCTCTCAGGAAATAAATGAAAACAACCCTTAATGCTTAAATAGAAAGGACATGGAAGCGTGGAACTTGATTACATTATCTTTACAATGCGAACTAAAAAAATGAAATCAATTAATACACGTGTCCTTGAGTTATGAAGGTCAAATTTGACATCCCTTTTCGGATCCGAGCGGGTCATTGTTTGGTTGTTCGGTAGCCTTCTGGGCATTCATAACAGTCTTTGGATTCTGGTTATATTTTTCTTTTGTCATCGTGACGGGCAAGAAGGAAACTAGCTAGGGAGGGGGAGATAGTGTTCTGTCTCCTTTGCATGCATGTAGCGGCAATGATCATGAGGTCGTTTGTGGACGGTGTCACGGGTGACTCTCTGTAGCGAGGTCCTTCTCAATTATGGTATCACGAGCCACATCGAATGGACAAGCGCACGAGAGATGCGGTGTAACATCCCAATTTTTCATTAATTGTTAATGATATATATGACGTCATTGTTACTACGTCCAACGTCCCAGTTAGGCAAAAACTATGCATCATGACTTAGCCATAGGAAATGAATCTGTGTTTAAAATAGATTTGTCTGGTCGACGATTGACATCTATCCTTTCATTGAAGTCTATGCCATTCATATCTACTTGAGTGTGTCTTATGGGACGAGTCATGAACAGTTAAAAAGAGATAGGAAGACGTATAAATACATGTATGTAATGATCTTGTTTGATATGACATATATTTTTTCAATACATATATATATATATATATATATGATTTTAGGGACTTTCAGCGGTCCTCATATACGTTAGCGGAAGCCCTTTATAAATGAAACTCATATTTTAGATTACTGAATTTTTTGCTCACAAGTTATGTGTTTCATTTTCAGGGTTGAACAGAGTTGAGATTGGAGCGTCATAGAGCGAGATTGCATACATATAGTATGTTTCATTGTTTTTGGATATATTGTACGAGTGCATCTTTATTTGGGATTATCTGTAACTAAATTGGTAGCATTTGGCTTATTGGAAGTTATTGAAAGCTACTGGAAACAAATATGTAATTTTATAAACTTAATCATCACTATTGGAAGCGATGTAGTGTAATTGTAAATGTTTAGTTGATTCCTTGGCTTCTATATCTAAGATTTGTTTGGGTTGTTTGATCTTATTATGGATCGAGTGGGTTTATAATGACAACGCACATGTTAATATAAGATGGACGACGGGACGTTATACTGACAAAGGACATAGTCCTAAATAGATCTACAATATGGGGTTTAGATGTATAAAAAGACTTAAGAGTTTTTCATTTCAAACTTTCTGAGTAGCTCAGTGAGATATTTGTGGTGTTGATGACGGTATTGGTAGTGGAAAGAAATTCAACTTTTTCATCATGTTTATTTCAAATTTTTTGGTCATTCACCTGAAAAAATCTCACACAAAAAAATTAATAACAACAAATGTAATGTCATCAACATAAATTTGTATTATTTAAGATTTTTTTTTCATTGGATTTTAGATAGCATTTTTATATCATGCTCAAGAAGCATGTTTTAAACCGTATAAGGTTTTATTTAACTTATAAATAGGATCACGGAAAACTAAGTCTTCAAAGTCTATTGCTCACCCTAAACTTCTTTATTAAGATAACCTTCAAGTCAGTAAACATCTAATAAGATTTTAAACCGTTATCTATAAGTGTCGTGATTGCATCATAGTTACTTACTTTTGAAAAACAAAAAATACTTTACTTATAAATATTTTCTTAAATATTTATATGATATTATTCAAATATAAGAATAATCTCAAAAGGTATACTTTAGAAGAAAATGCAATTTGCTTCAAATAAGAAAACATCCTTTTTGAAATTTCAAAAAATTAAAAATTAAAAATTAAAAAATGATGCAAACCTTCCTTCAAGTTGAACCGAACATTAAACCCCTTAGACCCAAATTGCATCGCTTGGTTTTGGGGTTATATAGTAGTAGGGGTGTTGTATTAACCTTGACTATTGGAGTGTTCAATCCAATGATTTTAAGTTCATTGGAAGGTTATGGGGTTAATATTTCAAGTGATTGTTTTTTAGATAGATTTATTATGGGTTTATTTTTTTTTAGATTTTTAAATTTTAATGTTTTTAGAATTTATTTTTTAGGGTTTATTTTTTCTAAATAGGGTTTAATTTTGAGAAATTTATCAATAGGCCATTTTTTGAAACTTATTTACCAATAATCATACAAAAAAGATTTTTTTATCAATCAATCATCATCATAATTTATGTTCTAATTTGACATCTTTTGATTTACGAAACAAAATATTTCATCAATAAATTACACAAAAATAAATACAATCGACGAAACCGATAATATATCGTGTAATCAACAATATGTTAATCGTTCAAGTCAACGGAACATCGTCGGGTGGATATTACGTCGCCGGAGTACACAGTGCCTCCCGATAGTGTGTCCCGCCCCCTTCCATAAATAGTACACCCCGCTTGCCTCGTCCATTCTATCGAACCCCTTCCATCATCAAGAGTACGTCCCACCCCTTCCATCAATAGTGTACTTCGTTGAACAACAACAACCCAAACCCAATCACGTCTCAGTATGTTTCATATCTTCTGTTCCTGAAACAACAATCATCCAAAAACAACAACGAAATTTCACCGACAGTACTCCCAATCATGTTGCCCACCCCAGCCGAATCCTCGCCGTTGTCATCTCCGACGTCATAAGATCCGAAGCCGACAGACTCATCCTCCATTCCCTAAACACCCAATTTTCCTCCCTCAAAATATCCCGAATCCGGCAAATTCCTCTCTCCGAATCGATCCCCAACGTCAGCAGGAAGAGCAAGTTACATGCATCCAATGAATACCAAAGTGGTGAAAATCACGATCTTGATGATCAGGTGTGTTGTTCCATGTCAGGAATATGGTGACGGGGGTGACGGTGATGACGTGGGGTGGATTGGAGTCAACGCTGCAGCGAAGATATGAAAATGAAAATGCGAGATTGGTATTGAACTTGGACGAGCACTTAAATCATAGGGTTGTGTTAATGAAAATGAAAAGAGAAGATATCAATTGATTGTTATAAGGATATAATGTAATTTTTTTTTCTTTTTTTTTTTTTTTTAAAAATAAACCAAATGATAATTTACATTTTAATTTTTTCCCAGATTTTTTAATCTTCTTTTTCTTTTTTCTTTTTAAATTTGTGGAAGATTGTCGTATTGCACCCATGTCCGAATAGACCACCCATCACATCAGGGAGGAGGACGGATCACCTGCAGTCGTGCAATGATGCTGTCCGAAAAAAAAAAACAAAAAACACAAAGCACTCATCTCTCTCTCTTTTTTTTTTTTTCCTGGACAGGTAACAGCATGACAGCAGGCAATCAGGGAGCCGGATCATCAGTTGTAAAAGAAACAACAGCAAATATACAGTTCAATTTTGAGCCCCTTTGGATTTCATGTGAGGTTATTAGAAAATAAAAGCGTCAAATCCGATCAAGGGCTTGCTGTTGTTACAGTCATCACATGAAAAATGAAAATAAACCGAACAGAACTAAACCCATAGAAGGTTGGGGCGTCGTGGCCTAGCACTCACTTTAGTTTGTTATAGTCATGACATGGAAAACGAAAATGAAAAAGAATGAATGGAACAGAACTGTTTCAACAAGAGAACTTGTCTTCTCCACTCCGATATCATATTATTTGGCACGAGAAATCTCGAGGACAGTTTCAAAGCTGCGTTTTTCTCACATTGTCCGTCTTCATAGATTCCCGAGATGAAATTCCCGTGATTGCACTTTGATTCTGATTATCGATCTATAGGTAACAGATTTGATTGTTGTTTTCTGAAATAACATCTGAAAGTTGAATGGTTGGATAATTTGATTTTACGTGAATTTGAAAAGATTTGAGACTTTTTGTGTTCTTCGCTCATTTGGATGTGATTTGTGATGAGATGATGAGATTTGCTGTTTTGATCAGTTTGTTTTGCGATCAATGTTCCTGTGGTTCTGATATCGCTGTTATTTTGTGATTTGGGCCACTTGAGGCTCAGTGGAACGGGGAAGTTACTCGTGATATATGATTGTTGCGTGAGGGCTGTGGGAAAGAACGACGCTCTCATAATTTTGGGATTAGTTTGAGGTCTGGGAATGAAGTTGTACTCAGCATATTTCTAGATTTGTTCTATTTGTGGAGAATGGAAATGCGGTCTGAGGGATTGAATGAAAGTAGGTGCTTTGATATAAATCGAGTGATTTGGTAATGCTGATGAATGATGTTAGCTTGTCAAATTTGTATTTGTTGTATGCGGTGAAGGCTAGTGGAGATAAAGATTGATAATGCAAAAGTAGGAGTCCTGGCGGTTAGTACCTTCGACTGGTTTCATATCCTTGAAAGGGATGGATGTAATATCGGAAAAACTAATCTGGTAGCATGTACGACAGGGTTTTCTTCTAGTGCATTTCTCTTTAGTATTTTGATTGTTGGGTGTGTAGCGGATGATATACACCATTCTTCGCGTTCAATGTCATATGTTTGGGTTACCCTTGAGATTTTATTGATAGTTGCTATTACTGATTCAGAAAATTGAATAGATATATAGCGGTCTACAGTGGGTGATTTTTTCAAAAGTTATCAATCAGTAAATGGAATTAGATCCTTTGATAGTCGGTACACAACCATAGCATCGTTGTAAAGTTAGATCAATGGCTTGTTATCTGACCATTCTATTCTGCCTTTTGAAATTCAATAAGCAATGATCATTTTTAGTGTGTGGTTTGGATAGTTATAGTTAGCTCGAGTGATTTCCGCAATAGCTGCATCATGAGGATCTTCAAACCGAATTTTCGATTTTACTCCACCATCCTAGCCTCACAAGAGAAATATTTCCCCAAATCACATTACCTCATGCTATGACATCTCGATATGTTGAAGTTATACTCCTAGATGTTTGGTTGGAGAAAACCAGGCAGCTCGGACTGAACAATCCCTTTTAAACTTTCGACTGCTTCATTAGTTCATTTTGATTATTGCTAACATGATGAACTGGTGTAGTATGTAATTGATCCTGGTATGTTAAACTCTTATGACTTCTTCACCGGTTACATTGTTTGATCAAGGGTTCCTTGCTTTTCAGAAGGATTTAGGAAATAGACAAGAATCTCCAAGCTTGCAAAATAAGAAGTGATTCAGGATTCCAGCAGGCGATATCAGCTCATACGGTTCAGATCAAACGATGACTGAAGCGAACTTTTCATGACATGGAGGAGGGTGATTGAGTTTACACCGCTACCTGTAATTCAATCTCAGATTTAGATTTGTCAGAGGGTTTAGGCAATATGAATGCCAAGCGTGAGCAGGGAAGTGTCAATTGTGAGCTGCTGACTTAATTCCAAACAGAATTTTTGAACTCAGGCGCCGAAGTAGAAGAGGATGAGTTGCTACCTCCAGTTCAGTGTCTGATTTAGATTTTCAAACAACAGAAGGATTGGTTCAGGCAGCATGAATGTCAAGCTCGAGCAGGAAAATCTACATGATGAAGCTGTCAATTCAAAGCCAACGATATCTTTGAGCTCAGAGGATGCCATAGAAAGTCTGATGGAAGAGCAAATCAAAGGCGAGGCAACTGCCTCTGAACTACAGCAGTTGGCGAACTCAAAACTCGAAGCTGAGGTTCTAAACCTTGAAGAGGCAATAAAGCACAAGGATGCTGCGTTGGAGTCCAGCGGAAGGAAGGTCAGCGAACTGGAACTGCAGATCAAGGCAAAAGCTGGAGAAAATTCTGACTATCTGATGAAGGTGCAAAATCTGGAAAAGGAACTAGCAAACCGTATTGAGGATCACCAGAAGATACAGTTGGAGATGGAGAGATCATGGGATCACTTAAAGACACATAATTCAGACATTAACGATTTACAGGCTAACAAGGAGGAGCTCGAAAAACAAATTTCAAGAGGTTATCAAGAGAATGAACAACTGAGGCAGGAATTACAGGCACGTGAAAGAAAGTTGGTGGTATTGGAACGTACACTGAAGGACAGGGATTATAAACTGGAGAATATAGAAAGCGATAAATCTGCTCAAATCGCAAACTTGAAAGCAGAAGTCAATCGTCTAGAGGAGCTTCATTCGAAGATCAACCTGGAGGACCAGGTGAAGGACAATGACAGCCTTCAAGGTAAGATTTTGGGTTTGGAAATGACGGTTACCAAACAGGAGGACGAGATTTCGGCATTGCAAAAGAAGGTTCAAGATAGAGAGAAGCAGACATCTGTAAGGATATCTTTCTTAAATACACAGCTTAAGGATCTGCTCAAGAAACTCTCAAACATGGAAAATGTGCAGCTGGGGTGGGATGATCAGTTCCTTTCCTTTCAGAAGAAACTGGAGGACAAAGAAGATGAAGAATCTGCTCAAATATCAACCTTGACTGTGCAGATCAACCATCTAGTGGAGGAGCTTCAGCTGAAGATCAACCTGGAGAAGACACTCGAAGGCAAGATCTCGAACTTGGAAACAGCAATGACAGGGCATCAACAAGAGGTTTCCCTCCTACGAGAACAACTTGAAGACAATGAGAGGGATGCATCCGCTAGAGAAGCTGTGTTAGCGACCGCTATTACTAGGTTGAATGAGGAACTGGCCAACAAGGAAAAGGCGCAAGAAAAACTGGCCCAGATGGAGAATCATATCTCAGAACAGACCAAGACGATCGTTGATCAGCAGAGGATTCTAAAACAGCAAGAAGATACTATCTTCCAGCTGCGTGAGGATTGCAAACAGATCAAGGGCAGGTTCTTTCAAGCAGCAGAGAGAAAGATGGATGAAACTGCAGAAGAATTCCGCAACAACTTTGATGCCAAACTGCGTATCCTGAGCCAGAGGATTCGTGTAGCTGAACAATTGCACGGGGAGATCAAAGATGGCTTCAAGAAGATACATGAGAGATGTGAGCAAGAGCACTCAGGGATCGAGAAGAAATTCAATGAATACTATGAGATGATATCCTCTAACAAAGCCACGATCACCAAGGTGTATGAGGCAGCAAACGAGATGGCAATGACCATGATATCACTGATCATGAAGAAGATTGAGGTCGAGGAAGGCAACTTTCTGAGCCGTCTTTCTAACATGGCAAATGAGGTCCAGGCCACAAAAAAGTGGGTTCAGTCCACAGTCAATGATAGGCTGCTATCGACGGTCAATAGGGTCACACCAAGCGCATCATCTGAAGATGATACAGTGCATGATAAGGCATTGAGTGAGAGGATGAAGAATTTAAAGGAGCATATGAACAAGGAAGAGGAAAGTAGAAACAGCATACTAAAAGCGATGTATGAGCTTGAGAGGAAGGTTGGGGAACTTCAGGCGGTCGTCGAGGAGAAGGAGGCTGGGATAGTGAGGCTCGGGAAGGAGAAGGTTGAGGCCATAAAGCAGCTGTCTATGTCGATAGACTACCATCATTCGCGTTGTGATCGTCTCATCGAAGTGCTCTCCAGGAGAAGGACCAGAAGCAGATGAAAGAGCCAAGCCACATACTTCCATCTTGTGAGACTGATTTACTCGATTGTTTTTGTGTTACGTACGCTTAAAAGCTTTCGGCGTTTATACTTGAACCTTATTTTGGAGGAAATGTGAAAGAAAATATACTTGGAACAGTTGAGCATAGTTTTCATTATTGCATATTAATGCAACGATGCTATTTTGTCTGCTGGAGATTCATTCTGTAAGATTGGCATAATTTCATTATCAGATTGATATTTTCTTATGTGGATATTATGAGCGTATTGATGATTTCTTTTGTAAGATAGTTTTTGTTTATGTGATTTGACTATTTATGTAAGATTGGCAGAACCTCTCAGCCGAAAACAAGTTACACACTTGTACCGAGGTCAGCATTTTCACTGCAGATTTATGTTACAGCACTACGTACCGCCAAAGGCTTGGAAATTTGGATGTTTTGGCTTGGAAACTGAACAGAGGTACAACAGGTATGTTGGTCTTGTTGATGTGTAAATTTCTACATACATTGCATGAGATTGAGATATATGACATACGTTTTAGGTCTACACCATTTTTATTTCTTTCGATAATGAATGCCGTCATTCCGGTAAACTTGCACCCTAATGCAACTTAGCTGACTTAGTCCTAAGATTCATATAGTAGGCTAGTTCATTTTGGTGAAGTTACCTGAAATTGATTTCTTTCGTCAAACTTGGTTCCTAAATATACAACCATATATTGTTTAAGTTCCAAGGAGTTACCACTTAGTACAGAACTTTCACCTCCTTTTTTCTTCTTTCCCCCCTTTTTTTAAGAAGAAATGTTCCCCAAATAACGCTTATGGTATGCTTATCGTTCAATGTGAATCACAAAGTAGAACATACCGCTTCTAATCCATCCTCAGCTCCTTCAAGAAATTCTTGAACCGCAACAACCCCTTACATACTTCGTTGAAGCTATGCAATCCATTGTCATCATAAAGGGAGCAACACTTTTTTCATAATTTGGACGGTAAAAAACGGCCACTCCTACAAATGTCATTAAGTAGCTCGAGGTTGACTTTCTAGAATCTTTCTTCCCTATCGTTTGTATCATACTAATACCTCATGATCCACTTAACAACATTCAAACGCTCCTTTCCTGAATTCAAGAGAAATCAGCTTATATACTGTACAAACGGCATGAGATAAATCAGGTCTTGTATAAATCATTACATACATTAAGCTCCCAATGTACAAGGATGAGGAATCCTCCATCTCCTTTTTTTCTCATTCATACATACCAAAATTGAGTTCCATGAAAACCACGGATTTGTTGGTCCAAAGTCTTTCATGCATGACAAACGACTCATTCAATTGAGTTTTTAAGCAATTAAACCATGAGATCATTATCCCAGATAAACTATGTCATTTTAAAAAAAAAAAAAAAAAAAAAGAAGCAAAAGAATGATTAAATCTACGTGAGAGAATTCCGGAACAAATACACAATGGTCTGAACTAGTCTTCTTGTAGCCACGATCCTTCATGACTAACCCAAACCTCTTGTTCCACACTGTCTCATCGCCTGCTGCAATCTTCTTGAGCCTACATGCAAAGTCCTTGTTTCCCACAACTTCGAAGCACAGTATTTTTTCTGTATAAATCGATGTTCCCAAAACACCATGAAGAAAGGCAGGCTTCACATTCATACATGTATTTCACTTTGATATCAAGCTAGAAGCCATCTTTAGAATAAGAAGAAAAATCTTGTAATTGATGTTTTTCTTGCAAGAAAATGTCTCTGCCGGTAAAATTTAGGTGAAAACTGGATGCAAATGGGATTCAACTGATTTCTTGTATCCAAATTAATATTCCATTAACAAGGAGTTATTACCATTCAACGGGTGCTACTGTTTGCTAACATCTTGATATCTAGTTAGCTTTATTGTGAAGTATTGGCTAACAACCCAACTACCGTCATATCGATCTTTCCCTTTTGAAATATAAGAGGAACCTGCATCCAACCAATTGTTGTTCCCCCTGTGAATTATGCAGCTGATTTGTATGCAGTGTTCTTCTACTGTAAACGGAGGTATACCCTCATGTAATCGATATACAAAAAGCAAGGAATATAAAAGCTTGTGCCTTCTCTATATTTGTGCTTTGCATTTGCTTGTCACTTTTATTACAAGCTTTGGCTTTTGTCGCCATAGTTTCTTTCAATTCTGTTTCTAGCAAAAGAAAGTTTTTATTATATAATTTTCCATATAAGACAAAATTTAGTTAGCAATGTAGCATAAAGATGTAGTAGATCAAGAACTTCCACCTTGTAGAAAGTCTTTCACTTCGCCTCATTAAGCGGGGATGGAGAATGTTCTGGTTGAATGCTGAGAGAATGCCACTGTGTTCTGCCCATAATCACTAGATTATATGGTGTACCTATCTTTAAATCACAAGTCTATGTGTAGATTATATAGTTAACCATCCTTGATCCATTGAATTTGTTCAAGTATAGGATGTTTATTACTGTATACTGATAGAGTGGGGGCTAACGTAGTTGCCCTGGTTTAGGGGACATATTTGCAGCTAACTCTTTTGATAAACATAATTTCTGTTAGTATCAATAATTAAAAGAGCAGTCTAGGTTTGCGCATAGGCATGCTGCGCGGCGAAACTGGCGCCAGATGGTTTCAATAAGGGTTAATGGTGTTAAAATAACTAATATTCATTCCTTATGTCATGCCAGTGACTTTACCGGCGGTTAGAAATGGGACACGAATGGTATTTGGTTGATTTTATGCTTAATGAAAACCAAGTCTTAGCTTCATTTAGTTTGTAGTTTGGAAAAACAAGTTCTCTCCCTTTCATGTTTTTTTACCAGATACCATTCCGTCCTGTGTTTTTTGCCTTTGCAACGTGATGCAATCTCCTCAAAACATTTCTGGATCTATGAAGGCAGCCACTACAGGGAAGAGTAAATGGAAGGTGAAGCAGAAGGTTCAGAAGGTTCAGTCCTTTATCAAGAAGCTGGTCGATCCCGAAAAAGAGCAGAAGCTGGAAGAAACTAGAAAAGGTAATCATCACAATACATGCATGAGCTCCTATTGATCTTGCGAAAAAAATTCAAAGAACAGGAAAGGAAGTGTGTTTCATTTCATTCACTTTCCCTTCATTTTGGTTCCAAACTTTGCTTGCCACCCTCTATCTTGTGCAAAATGAAAAAGAATAGGCTGAGGCGCTGTTTCTTATACAGTAACCTGCACACTCAATGAAAAAGAAATGTGATGTTCCTTCCACTCAACATAACCATTTCTTGGTTTTTGCATGACAACAACCTCTAGTCTGTCAATTTTTTCTTAGAACTAAAGGTTAGGTGTAATTATATGCTTTTTTGTCAGAACTTGTATCGTCCATCAAACATGCTCTCTTTGTTTACCAGAGGGATAAGACCGTGTATATGTTGTCATCCTCCCCGGATCCCGTCTATGACCAAAAATAAAAATAAAAAAATTGGTCAACGTCATCGTAGTCGTTGTTTATCATTCATCACTGATATAAAATGCATTGGCTATATTGCAGACATGGAAGATAAAAAGAACAAAATTATCAGTCTTATACAAGACATCGATGAAGGCCATAAGAAGCAGCTTCTTCTCAAGCACTTTCAGGATTACGAAAAACAATGTGCGCTGATATACAAAGCCCATTCTGACCTATCCAAACAATTGAAGAACAAAGTTAATATGCATCAGGAAGGGAGTTTCTGGTATGACTTAGACGCAGACTCTGGTCCCGAAGATGAGAAAGAAAGCCCAAGTCGAAGAATCAGTAAGCCATATCGGAATCTGATCGAGGAACAAAACCTGATCTGGCAACAAGACCATGCAGATAAGTTAGAAATCAATCCCAATCAAAGAATCAATGAAATGATCAAAGAGCGAAACGATCTATTTAATGATCAAGAAAGCTCTCTGAAAATGGTAGAAGAGGGCAGAAAAAGCCTCGAAGAAATTAAATACATTGATGGGCTGAAGAATAAGAGAGAGGGTCTTGAGCTCGAATCTGTAGCAGGTAAGAAAGAGACTTCAACCATAGAGCAGCATCAAGACACCGAAAAGCAGGAACTGATAGACTTGAGCACGTCTATGAGAGACATAGCGGAGGAAATTAATAGATCTATGGCTCTAAAGCTTTATGAAAGGGAGGCAGAAATTAAGCGTGCACAGGATCGGGTGGATGAACTTGAAGCTGAATGTACATTGTTGCTGGAAAAACTGGCCCAGGGGAAAAGAGAAAACTTTTCTCTGCACGAGGAGCACGCAAGGCATGCAGCTGAAACATCTGGACAAAAGAAAGCACTGGAGGATGAGATAACTAACCTTAAACTGAGGTTAGATTCATTGCAAGGCCAGAAAAAAGAAACTGAAGAGCAGCTTAAGAAAAAAACTGCAGAAGCCATGCGGTTGAGCATAGAGGTCAAGAACTTGGAGGCCGAGGTTCAGAAGCACAATATGAAAGAAAATCAGCTCATTGCTTCTGTAAAGAAACTTGAAGAGAGTGAGAAGGAATCTTTATCCAGAATTCAAAGCCTGATGGTTCAGGTTGCAAGTTTGGAACGAGAAGTTAAAGCAGCGGATGCTGAGGTATGTGATCTGAACGAGCAGATACTGCGGCAAGATAGTCAGAAGTCAGATCTTGAGAAATCCCTCAAAAGGGTAACAGCAGACTTGTTGGAATCTCAGAAGACAACGCAAGAGGAGAAGAAAGCCCTTGCTAAGAAAGTTGCTGAAATGGAACGAGAGATTGAAGCAGCGGATGCTGAGATAAGCAAACTGAAGGAGCATATACTGCAGCGAGACAACCAGAAGTCGGGTCTTGAGATTGAACTGAAAACCCTCAAAAGGGAAGTAGCAAACCTGACTAAATCTCAGAAGATAACGCAAGAGGAGAAGAAAACCCTAGCTAAGAAAGTTTCTGAAATGGAACGAGAAGTTGAAGCAGCGGATGCTGAGATAAGTGAACTGAAGGAGCTGATACGGCAGCAAGATAGTCAGAAGTCAGATCTTGAGATTGAATCCCTCAAAAGGGAACTAACAGCCTTGGCTGAATCTCTGAAGTTAGCGCAAGAGGAGAAGAAAGGTCTTGCTAAGAAAGTGGCGGAAATGGAACAAGAAGTTGAAGCAACGGATGCTGAGATAAGTGAACTGAAGGAGCCGATACGGCATCAAGACAGTCAGAAGCCAGATCTTGAGATCGAATCACTTAAAAGGAAACTCGCAGCCTTGGCTGAATCTCTGAAGATAGCGCAAGAGGAGAAGAAATCCCTAGCTGAGAAAGTCGCTGAAATGGCTAATGAGATCAAGCAGGCACAGGATTTGGCAGCCGAATTGAAAGAGAGCGGAGAACAGAAGAAGGAGGCCATAAGGCAGCTGTGTATCTGGTTTGATTACCGCATGATAATGCTTCGAGAAAAGCATGCTAGGAGGAGGTAACAATACTTGAGAAATGTGCTCTTTCATGGCTTTACTAGATTTTTCAGGATCATGTTCCATCGTTATGATTCTTGAGGACAGTCGGTTGGAATATCGATCATCTTGAGAACAATGGCACCTCGTAAAGCCATTGTCCTTGTTTTCCAGTTAATACAGAGCAGGGGAATATTGTAAAATTTCAATGCCCGTGCAAGCGAGAATGATAAACCAAAGGCATCTTCCTGAGTTTCAGTTTGCAGTGAAGTAGATTCATGATATTAGAAATCTGTCCATTACTCTGTTAAGATAGTCCGAATGCATAAATTTATAATGGGATAAAAAGGAATAGGATGCATCTCAGTAGTGCCTCTTATTCCTCTTATCATTATCCTGATAGAAGCTGCGATGTCCCTTCTGGTTGCATGGCATGATCGGTTTACATATCATCTATTTTGATGGTTTTGAAGATGAATTTATGTTTCCTTCTTGTTTGCGACTCTTCCACGAATATAAAGGCCAACAATTAGAAAAAGATCTTTTATCTTCACAATCAGACCGATCTATATAACCAGCAATCATTTTTTAAAGACAAAACAATACATCATTCATCCATTTTGGAGTACATCTACAACCACACCACATACGTTCCATACTCGTACGAATTTTAAGATCCCAAATTCCCAAATCTCAATTTATTTGGAGAGCAACTCAAGTTTATCTTCTCTATGACTTACATGATACAGAGTGTATTCTCGATATGGAGCTACTTGAGCCGCAAGTTTCCCCGTAAGTACATCAAAAGCCTCCTTTATGAAACCACCAAACATGCTCTAAGAGTTTTGCAAACCAACCCAAAAAAAAAAAAAAAAAAGCTAACTCAAATGAGAAAACTCTGCAGTTTCACTGCTTGTCCGATGGCTCCCTATCTTCTCGCTTTTCTCCGGCAAGGGAGAATCTCTTCACCTTCTGCTAGAAAAAACAGAGGACATTGAACAGCATGTGATCCAGTCCAGAGATAAGTTCAGAAAGTGAGATTAAAAATCGCGATCTTCAATCAAAAGGATCAAAAACTTTTTAACAAACGTGGCGGTATCCTGGTTGGAACTTGGAATAAGGTGAAAACTAGATTAGCCCGATACTTTTATTATTGAATAGGTTCCATTGTGCAAATAATCAAACAAACCCATTTCTCTTGGTTCGATCTCATTTTCCTCCACTCCAAGCACATTAAAACAAGATCACTAATTACTAACCAATGAGTTCCTCAACATCAAACGAAATAGGTAAAAAGAAAGAGTTTCAACTTTAGAACCTCATACTAGTTCACTTCAATAAATTCCCACTTACACTATATACTGCTAATTATCTTTCAACTTTCCAGCACTCAAGTGGAAAGTGATTTATGTAGATCAATGTTTTCAGCTGTAAACTAGACTTCAAATCAGCACACACAACTCAACCATAACAATACAAACTACGAATCCATCACCAAGATCTCTAGCATCTTTCCATCATAGACACTGTACAACTAAAAACTAGAAACATCAACTAGTCCAATTCGCAAGAACTTCATGTAAAACGGGGTTTAAAGGAGAAAATTTCACCCCATGTGACCTTGAGCAAGAGGCTATTTTTTTCCCCAAAAAAAAATTAAATCTATTACCAGGTCTTCAAATTCCCATCAATAAGTCACATTTGTCCTGGGAACTTCACACCCCACATGAGCGGCTCCACCTCAAGCGAAGAGGCCATAGGTTGGAGTGTTCAACTGGCATGTGGTGTTTGAACCCGTCGGCCTCGGCCTGTTTAAATGGGTCACAGGGGTTTGCAGGTTATTATGTGATCCAAGAAGGATTCCTTCGGGTATATATATATATATATATATAAACCATTCTGGAAGTCACATTTGTCCTTTAAAGATTGATATCTTAATGTCTGACTATCAAAGCTAAAACATGTCATAGCCTATAATTAGGTGCCGAATCAATCTTGCAGTCACTTCTATATAGTCAAATCAGCAAAGATGATGAAGGCGGCGAGAAGAGGACCTTGCTGATGATGCATTGGCGCAAGGCTTGCAAGTGAGCGATGCATTTGTGTGTGTCGAAATCCGCCTCTGCAGCGCAATTGAGAAGGTCGAGTGCCTCCTCTGCACATTCGGGCTTCGAGTTCGCCTCCATTGTTGGACTGATTGATCCAACTTCTCTGCTTCGATGGATTTAGTTATTGGCTTCTCATGATTTAGGTTTTGGTAAAGACAGGATTGCCGAACTGGGATGCCATCAATGCTTAAATACTCTTGTTTATAAACAAGTGGTTTCAGTTAAATATAAGGGATGAGATGATCCTTAATATTATATCTGAATAAAATAGAAATTTTAAAAAAAATTCATTTTTTATTATTTTTATTTTATATTTTTGTTTCATCAATTTGAAAAACACAAATAAAAAACAAATATTCTGGTTTCATCAGCGAGTGAAATTAAATAAAAAAAATACTCACTACGTCCTATATTAATTATTAAGTTGGTTTTTTTTATTTTTCAACACGTATTTTGAAAAAATTCGTTTGTCATCATATTGACGTAAGAAAATTACGTCACTGACATCAGATTGAAATAAGTAACTTAAATTATCATTAGTATTTCATAAGAATTTTTTGAAAAATGATGTTTGATCATTTCACGATGCGAATCAAAATTCGTATCGATAAATACATATACTAAAAATATTATAATTACGGAGAAAAAAAAAAGTAAAAAATGAAATAAAACTATAAAAATGACACGAAACAGGGCCTTAATGTAATAGGTTGTGGCTGCTACAAGTCTGCAATAAATTCACTGTTCTGAAAAATTAAAATCCTTTAGTTTTTACAAAATAAAAGTAATGAGCATGATACCCATCCGTGACAAAATTTTAATTTTATGAAACAAAGTTAAAAAGGAAATTTTGCAACAAATCAATCACCAAAAGTTAAATCGATTTAGCTGCTAATAGCCTTTAGTGATGATTTGCTTTTCCTTTTTGTGATAGATATATATTCAATATTAGCTAATAAGATTTAATTAAAAAAAAACATTTTCACTTGGCGAGCGATTTTTGTGAGCATTAAATAACTTTTTTTTTCTAATAATTTACATAATCATGACTTTGAATATCTGTCCTCGCGGAACCGTTGTCTAGATTCTTCATAACATAGCAAGAAAGCAAGAAAATGCCTCTCTTTGAGGTGCACCCTCCATTCAAAAAGAGAAAAGACAACCAGCATTAGATCTATTAATAGGGAAACATAAGGTACAATCCTGATTCAGACAACTTTTTTAACTGTAAAACCAACAACTCATTGCTAGCCTTTGATTACATTACATAAAGCTCCTCCATGGATAAATACATCACACGCCATTGCTGCGCTTTTTTGTCCCTGGTTGAGGATCATACGACCCTAGAGCAGGAAAACAACATCAATATGTATTAAGTCTCGAAACTATTGAAAAATGGAGAGATCCATGTCGGCTTCAATGATATTGTTGTTGTTTCTAGGGATGGCATGTATGCTTTCAAAGAGTGCAAGAGCTCTCATTCATGTCGTGGGCGGAAGCGATGGCTGGGAAATCCCTCCCAATGCTGCCTTTTATCAAGAATGGGCAAAACCGAGAACCTTCGGCGTTGGTGATAAACTAGGTAATTGGTTTTACTCATGTTGTAATATGCATTATGGAGTTGGTTATGTTCACAGACACATGATCACATTGTTTGATGCTAGTATCTACGCTCTGTCATTTTGGTTTCTCTTATTGCTATTGAAATTTTGTGAAAAGCTGGTTTGATAACATGAAAACTTAACTAACCAAGCCCACGTACTTACTGGTACTTGCTTCAACTCATATGCAGGCAATGGCGTTAAAAAACTTGTTAATATAAAATTTCAATCACATTCACAATTGAATTTTTAACGAGGTGAATTTTTATTTGCAGTTTTCCCATACAGAACAGGAGCACACAATGTGCTACAAGTCACACAAAAAGACTATGAAGTATGCGGAAATGAGAATGTGATAAAGCATTACTTCAGAGGCCCAACCATCATTCAGCTCAACACCACAGGTGACTACTACTTTTACAGTGCCATTGGCACACATTGTGAGGCTGGTCAAAAACTTCACATCACTGTCATCAACGGTCCTGGTTCCTCCGGGATGTTCTTTGGATATCCCGATACCGGTACATCTTCAATGTCGCCTGTGTCGCCAGCGCCAGCTCCCACTAAATCATCCTCAGCCAGCACCGTCGGTGCTCTTGCTGCTGTAACCTTTGCCTTGCCCATATTTGCTTGGATATTCATGTAATCATGTTATGATACATGCAAGTTATGTATTACCAAGTAAAAGCATTCTCTTTGCCTTTCGGGTCATAAGGCTTATGTATAAACTTGGTGTTATGGGTAATGTGATTTCCATGATCCTCATAATTATCAGCAAAAAAGTGGAGCTGTCATGGTTTCTATAGAAATCCAATTTTGAATTTTCATGATCATTGTAGAATGCACCGAAACTTGTTACTGAATCAACTCTGCGCAGAGGAAAATGATCCTTGGGCAAGCTAACCTTTTTATCTTTTGCACACAATGGAGTCTACGTGAAAATTGTCCATTAGTAGTGAAAAATGAGCAAGGGTGCAATCTGAAGCAGCGCAACCATGTCAAACATTGCTTTTGCAATAAAGTACATTCCTTACAAAATCGGGGCCATAGAAAATTCAGAAGCAAATGCTCCTGTTGTCATCTCCCGGCAACAACATGTTTATGCATAGTGAGGCATGGACCGCAGAGGCTTTTACAATCCAAACAGTCTTATATGGGGAAAGCAAACTCAGAGCACTTCTGTTCGAGCTCTCAGCTGTCTCTTCAACATGCCGACTATCCAAGCATGGAAGCACTCGTGCTTCCACTTATGCTTTCACATCTTCCAGCTCCTCTCCTAGAGTAAACTGAACAAAGTGTCGAACTCTGATATTCTCCCCAAGGGAAGCCACAGTTCGCTTCACCAGATCCTTCACCAAAAGGCTATCATCCTTTATGAAGGGCTGTTCTAAGAGTGCAAGCTCCCCAAGCCTCTTAGGCTATCAAAACAAATTTAGAGAACATACTAAGTGTATATCAGCAAAGCAGACATGTACAGTAGGATGTTAGTTACTCAAAGCTGTTCCAACTCTTTGTTCCTTAAGGAGATATAGAAAACATTTAAAAAAGAAAGGGGGGGAAAACTCAGACAGCTATGTTATTTGGCACATCGACTACTGGGGTAGTGGAGTGCAAGGTGAACTCTTATAAGAAAAAGATGCAGCCAAAATTATTCAAGACTAGTTTCAAAGCTGAGGGGGCCGATGTTACAAGCACAAAGCAGAAATGGGGAGAGGTTTACATATGTAAAAACTGTTTCAAGCTCACTTCATAATCTTTCACAATCCAGAACATTACAACACGAACATGTGCAACAGATGGTTTAGGTGTACCACGAAAAAATCAAAGGGGATGTTGCTTCCACTGAAGCAACCACAGCAGTCACTCGCAGCAGGCACTGAATATCATAAAGAGTTTGGAGTAACTAATTTGGGCAGTTAGATTCAGATCTTTCCAAGACCCCGCGTAAAAGTATTCCATCAGTTCACAAATTCTTCTAGGATGCCATAAGGCATTTGGACGCTGTTCTTAAGGCGGAAGCTGTGAGAGGGCTACATATGTAACACCTTGGTCCTGTTCCATGAAGTGGGTTCAGGCTAATTTCAGAGTGTACCACTGTCCAGAGCATTCCAACGTGAAGATGTACAAAAGATGGAACAGGTGTAGTACGAAAAAACCTAAGTCAATAACCTTCAAATGATTCTTAGTTCATCGAACCTTAATGATTTGGCTGATTCAAGGAGTCATGAGGAGGAAGGCTCGTGAAATATTGACTCGTTTTGCCAACAGATTCGAGGCTATGTTAAAGTAGATCAGCAAGATCCTAATACAGGACTCAAGTAACAACACAAACAAAGTTCCTATTATCTCTATCAATCAAATTGATAATGAAACAAAGTCAACCACTGAGGAAAGATGATCGATGCAAACCTTTAGCACTGCTTTCATTAGAAGACTCCAAGACAGTTGGCCCATTTGTAATGACAACAACACCAGCAGCATCGGGAGTTCCATCACTTTTGTCGTCTGCTGGTGTTGGAGGAGAAGTTTCAGTGGTATCAGTTGCTTGTATCTGCACTTGATCCTCTTGTTTCTCACTTTTATTTGGCTCCTCCGCAGATTCTTCAACTATCAGTTTTTGGGATGAAAAGGTTACTTCACTGGAAGCAACATCCCCTGAGGGATCTGTACTTCCTACCGATTCCAATTGGTGTGAAACTGACCATCAAAGAATAATATCAGCCAAATAGTTAATGCACACCATATGCCAGATACTCTGAAAACTCATAGCATACTCATCTTGTCTTTCGTCAGGAAAAAACCACAATCTTCTAGATAGTGGCATTCATAAGTTCATAAATGTATCAGACAAGTTAGATATGCCAAGGTATGTCTCACACCTTTCATTCATGTTGGTGAGCATTAGATGCGAAGAGGAACCAGTTCTATCAAAAGTCTAAATTAATGATAGACTGCCCACTAATATTAATCCACTAATATTAATGTATATCTTAACATTCCCCCTCACACGAACCCCACTGTCCACATAATAAACCACATAAGTGACAATAGATGGGTGAGGCATGGATCAAATTCGTGACCTCTTGCACGTCCTGAACTAATACCATATCGAGGAACCGGTAGTTCGAACTGATGGTATAATGCCCACTAATATATATCTGGATAGTAAAGCACTTTAAGTATCTAATCAAGACATGATAGGTTTTATTTTTAAGATAGTGAAGAAAGCCATAGAATACCGTAACAGAAGATTCAAATCTATCCAGGAAAAAACCTTCTAGAAAATCGTAAAGCATTTTAGCATGTGAACCGAAAACAATTTTCTCATACTTCTCTGTGGCAAACCGTTTCAGGGATTAAGTCGTAAGTGAAGCTGTAGATGCGAAAAAAGTTATCACAATTGTAAAATCCTAGAATACCAGTACTATTGGAATTTGGAACTCAGCATACAAACAGAAGACCAGTTCACAAACCTTGAGCAACACTTCCTGTGGAGGATACCTCGCTCGTTTCTTGGCTTACAACTACGATAGAGCCATCTTGCTGCAGAACAAGAGCCTCCGTTTGTTTTTCAGCTTGCATGGCAGAAGGAGGATCATACAGCTCCCTTGAAGTTTCTACGTCTTCTTTCTTCGGGACAGTAACCTCACTTGGATTTTCCACCACAACATCTTGGCCGGCCACAATGTATGAAGAAGAGATCTGGGCTACTGAATCTTCATTTAAAGTCCACACCACAGAAGGGACACTATCATCGTTAGCAGGAACAGTATTGGCATCGTTTTCTACGGGTAATAATGTGTTGTCAATACTGTTTACTGCAGTTGATACCTCGACAATGTCATCACTTCTAGTGGTCAATTGACCCAATAACTCAGGTGCTTCAGTTTCAGTTAGCCCCCCGACAATGTCTTCACTTATAGCGGTGGATCGACCCAATAACTTGGGTGCTTTAATCTCCGTTTCAGGAATGATTTCTATTCCTTCTGCCACGTTGGGGGTTTCTGGTGTAGTAACCACTTGAGCTGCTTCCTCCAATTTAGCCCTCTCAAATATATAGGAGGAGATGAACTCGTTCTCATGGAATGCAAAAGCAAAGGCATTGTTCCCAAGATCGTCGTCGTCGTCGTCGTCGCCGCCATCATCATCATCCTCAAATTCTTCTGGCTCAAGATCTCCATCCTCGTCCTCTTTCTTCATAGTTAATGTTACCCGAGCTTCAGCAACACGTAACACACGGACCTCGATTTCTTGACCAACCATCAATGATGATCCTGAACTCGTTTCGGCCATTTCATCTTCTGATTCTTCTTCTGATGTAGGAAGAAAGCCTTCTTCCCCATCCAGAAGAGATACAAATGAACCAGATCTCGTAACATTTTTTACAATACCCACAAGGTCCTGGCCAGTGACAAGTTTTGAGATCTTCCTTCCTGACTCCTTCCTCTGATTGGCGTTCTGGCTTCTGGTACCGGAATCTTTTCTTGGCTGAGGTAGTTTGTCATCATTCTCACGCATGGAGAGAGAAATGCGTCCACTGTCAGCATTCACTTCTACTAATCTAACTTTTACCTCCTGCCCAAGTGCAACAAAATCGCCCACATTTTTTACAAAGCCATCACTCATCCTGGATATGTGTACTAGGCCATCAGTATAAGCTCCAATATCAACAAAAGCACCAAACGGTTGAATTGCTACCACTTTTCCCGTAAACACTGCACCCAAAATCAGCTCTTCCTTCTTAACAGGGGACATCTGACTCCTGATTGTTCTTGATTTATTGGACCTAGTAGAAGTAGCATCTGAAACAGATGCAATGGAGGAAGGTTCCCCTCCTTCGACAGGAAAAGGGGCCTCTTCAGGAGATCCAGTAGAACTATCATCAAGAGTAGCAGACTCCTGTTCCACTTCAAAATCGGTCCCAGTAGCAGTTGGTCGTTTAAGTCTCGAGATATTGTCTCTCAGATATCCAGCACCAAATTCTGGGAGTAGTCTGACAGTTCTCAAGGGATGAAAAACAACTCTGATTGGCGTTGAGCGCACCCTGGTCCTCCTATTTGTACAGGGAATTCTGGAAATGAATGGGATGCTACTTGCTGAACATGGAATCACTGGCGCCATGTTTGTAGATATATTCTGCTGAAATTCAGTTCATTACTCCAATTAGCTGCAAGCTGTAGAAAAACAATTGTCTGAATGAGCTAACCTATGGAATAATATAACTCAATAGGAACACAAGGAGTCTACATGTTTGCACATAAAATCCGCAGAACCAAATCCAAATCTTGTTAAAATAAGGAAAAAATGCATTTAAACCCCCTGGACATTCGGCCTTTTACACTTTGTCTTCCTCAACTTTGGAAATAGACACATGCCCTCTAGGAGGGGGTTTTCTTCCAAAAAAAAAATATATACTTTCAGGGATCATGTGCCAAAAATCAAGATTTTTTCAAAGTTAAGGAGATTAAGTGCCTTTCAAAATTGAGAGGGCAAAATGCAAAATGTCGAAAATTCAATGGGGTTAAATATTATTTTCCCTTAAAATAATATATGATACAACAAAGTCCAGTAAAGAGGAGGGGAGGAAGTTGCCAGGGGGAGGATCCAGCCTGCTGCTGCTGCTGAGGAAAAAGAAGGTTAAACGGAGAGGAGAAGGCTGAGAGGAAGGCATGTGAAGGGATGAGGCTGAGAAGGGAGTTCCCAGCAGAGGGAAGGGATGAGTTTGATTTAGGTTTTAGATTTAAGGGCTGGTCAAAAGACAAAATAGGGAAATCAACAATTAGCACATCTTTCTCATAACTATGTGGTTAACGATTCAATATTTTCTAAGAGCATTCCTAAAAGCATCAGGAACAATTTGTTACAAATACGTAACAAAAGTAAAATTCCATGCAACTCACCCCCGCACCCTATACTTTGTCGGATTATATGAGATTGTTGTTTTGCTTTTAAAGCAATCAAATCGGTCAATCAACTCATCGACCAAACAAGTAATCGACTTGAGGAAGTCGAGGACGAATCATGGCATGTGTCTCATCGGTTTCAATCTTAACTCGAAACTTATTTACCCAAAACCATCCTATTCGTAAAACCATGATAACGGTCCTAGGTTTCTAAAACAAATGAGAAATGAGAAAGCAACGATGCCGGGCCACCTCAATGAATGAAATAAATTAAGAATCTTTTATTGAGAGGGACAGTTCAGATTGCGGGTAGCAAGGAAACCGAAATACACACATATTGACTGCAAAATGATTTTACTAAAGACAAGCTTGTAGAGCACATAAGCTCTCTAATTCAAACATTGGAACCGTCACACAATAAGTTTAGCATTAAAAAATTATGGAAGAAGTTAATATCGCACAGTGATGGGTTCAAGAGCAGATACAATGCCGAAAATGAAAGAACGCTCAAAAGCTTTTGCTACGTCATTAGGAACTCCAGCACTCCGGAACAAGAGCATTCGAAACTACAAATTCGAAGCATGTCACTAATCTTGAGTCTGGACAGATGTTTCATTATATTGTTGTAAAGCACAAGAGTTTCCATAATTCTTTACAGAAAATCTCACCCAAACCCACAAGAAATGGTGAATTCTCCCCCCAAAACTATCCAAGAGACATATCAGGGTCACTTTTTGATCCAGATGAAACGGCATGACATGGATCAAAAACTGTGTCTACTCTTGAAAAGCCAGACAAAATAAAGAGAACTTTACCAAATCCCAAACTAGAAACAGGATTGTCAGAAATAATACCTATAGGTTTAAATAATGGAAAATACACTAAAAAACCCCAAACAAAGTGTCAAGCAAATTGGAGTAGCAAAAGTCGAGCCATAACCTCTTGTAACACACGTTCTAACCTCACACACGTCATGCCAGGGAACCGACAAATTCAGAAACTCAAGCCCATAGTAAAAGCTCCAAGAATTCTATCTCTATCTCAATATTAGTTCCACGACTCTCAAATTTGATAGGTACTGAACCAATTAGGGCATCCATTCAGCTGAACCACCAAGCCCCAAACACATTATAATATCCAATCATGCCATATCCATAAAAAATACCAACAAGACAACAATTCAACACAACCACTATCACTATCACTATCACTCACAATCATCATTCAGCAGAATGAATTCAAAAAACTCAAAACGCGATTCGACACCAATGCGAACAACAGGAAGCACTGTCGCGACAGAACCGAGTTTGAAACGATGAAAAAGAAGCTATACAGGAGATTGAATTATGCCGTCATCGTCGCCGCGGCAACTGCTGTGGAACGTGGTGGTGTGGCTCAATCTCTTTATCCAGCAGCTGCTCAGCTTTGAACGATCGGTGAAATGATTAGCAGCCACTCGGTCTTCATCTGTATTGGAAAAGGACATTGTTTATAGTTATGGTTTGGGCCTATTTGGAGTGAATCCCAAGTCTTGGGCCATGGACCGTTGGTATATTTGGATTTTTATTTTTTTTTCATTCAAATTATAATAATATTATTATTTAATATATATTTTAAAAAATTTTATTTTTTATATTAAAAAATATGAAAAAATTATGACACTGATTGAGATTGAGGGTTGTAATGCATAATATTAATATTTTAAAATAATTTTGAATAAAACGATGTTTGATCGTTCCGCAAACGATACGTAACATAAATAATCGCATTGTTAATATAAAACAATGTTATAATTTGAATAAGATAGAGAGATTATCATTGTATTTTAATTAGGGTTTTCAAGTTGGCGCTTGTTGGTATATCTGTTGTTGTTGGTGTTCTGGCTTTACTGATTAAGTGACGAAAACCTTGGAAGTTTTAGCGGCGTTTGGTTTGTAGGTGTAGTTCGAGTATGATCATGTATTCCAACTGTTGTTTTCTTTCATCGGGCTCAAACATCAACTTCTCTCCAAAAATAATCTTTCATAATTTTTCTTTAAAACATGGCATTCTTTATCTTCAAACCTCACCAACTCAAATATAATTATCTTTCTCTATCATCGAATCATGGGTGATGCTAAGCATGAAATCTGTTTACACCATGTGAAAGCTTGGATTAAGTTTGTGTTTGCGAATATTGATGATGATTGAGAAACGACGCACTATTAATTCTCCATGGCCTTGTGTGTGATGGCCATAATTCTTGTGTTTGTTCATGTTGGGGTAAAATAAAAAGTTACATATATTTTATTTATTTAAATAGATAAGGTTGTAATTTTTTTAGATAATTTAATATGATAATATTATAATTGATAATATATTGATTAATTAACCAAATGTTTAACCAAAACATTTTTGTGAATAATTTGTTTATAATTGGTCAAATTTTTGTTCTAACATTTTTAAATCACGAAATAATGGACTGATTATCTTTGACTACTGATCAATATTTGTCCCAACATGTGCTCCATCAGCCAACCGACCCTTCCCATCCTCGACGAGTCCGTCCCCTTCCCTTCGCCCACTCCACAAAACCCCCCTTTCTCCCCCCAACCTTCGACGCCGCCTCCTTCACCATGGCAACAACGACGATCTCCCTCTCCCAAATCGGCCTCGCAGGCCTAGCAGTAATGGGCCAAAACCTAGCCCTGAACATCGCCGAACACAACTTCCCCATCTCAGTCTACAATCGCACACCCTCGAAGACCCACGAGACCCTCTCACGCGCCGCCGACGAAGGAAACCTCCCCGTGTTCGGCCACTTCGATCCCAAAGACTTCGTGGTTTCGATCAAAAGGCCTAGATCGGTGATCATACTCGTCAAGGCAGGGGCGCCGGTGGATAGCACGATCGCGGCGCTGGCGAGGTATATGGAGCCCGGGGATACGATTATTGACGGTGGGAATGAGTGGTATGAGAATACGGAGAGACGGATTGCGGAGGCGAGGGGGATGGGGTTGTTGTATTTGGGGATGGGGGTTTCGGGGGGCGAAGAGGGGGCGAGAAATGGTCCGTCGTTGATGCCAGGTAGGGGATGATGTATCGGTTGAGTTATCGGCGAGTAAGGAAAAACATAGATGCAACAATTTGATAATTTTATATCGTATATGTGATTTTAGTCCACTATACCAAACCAAAAGTTACATTACACAGTGCGTAAAGAGAAACTTTTGTACTCGAAGAACACATGACAGTATATTGCAGCCTATTGGTTACAGCCGCTGCAGCCCTTCCGCACCGTTTTGTAGTATTGTTCTTTTATGCAGTGTATTTCAGACTTTTGATGTTGAGGTTTTGTATATGTTTTAGGTGGATCATTCGAGGCATATTCCAATGTGGAGAGGATATTGAAGACGGTGGCCGCTCAGGTGGATGACGGGCCTTGCGTCACCTACATTGGTGAAGGGGGATCAGGTAACTTTGTGAAGATGGTGCACAATGGAATTGAGTATGGTGATATGCAGCTGATCTCGGAGGCATACGATGTGTTGAAGCATGTTGGGGGGTTGACAAACGAGGAATTGGGGAGGATTTTCGAGGATTGGAATAGAAGTGAGCTTGAGAGCTTCTTGGTTGAGATCACAGCGGATATATTTAAAGTCAGGGATGATTTGGGGGAGGGAGAGTTGGTTGACAAGATCTTGGATAAGACTGGGATGAAGGGAACCGGGAAATGGACGGTTCAGCAAGCAGCTGAGATGTCGGTGGCTGCACCCACGATTGCCGCCTCGCTGGACTGTAGGTATCTCAGTGGATTGAAGGAAGAGAGAGAGCTGGCAGCCAATAGATTGAAGGAGGCAGGGTTGAAGGATGAAGTTGGCAATGTGGGGATTGGGATTGACAAGAAAAGGTTGATTGATGATGTGAGGCAAGCATTGTATGCATCAAAGATTTGTAGCTATGCTCAAGGGATGAATTTGCTGAGAGCAAAGAGTATCGAGAAAGGATGGAACTTGAACTTGGGGGAGCTAGCAAGGATTTGGAAAGGTGGATGCATCATCAGAGCCGTTTTCTTGGATAGGATTAAACAGGCGTATCAGAGGAACCCTAACTTAGCGAGCTTGATTGTTGATCCTGAATTTGCGAAGGAGATGGTGCAGAGGTATGATGCATGGAGAAGAGTTGTGCAGTTGGCAATCTCAGCGGGGATTAGTACTCCTGGTATTAGTGCTAGTCTAGCTTACTTTCTCACCTATACACGTGGTAGGCTACCGGCCAACCTCATTCAGGCTCAGAGGGACTACTTCGGTGCCCATACCTATGAGCGAGTCGACCGTCCTGGTTCATTTCATACCGAATGGTCTAAGGTGGCTCGAAAGGGGAATCCCAGTGACTCTTCCCTTCATTGAGATACGGCCTTGTTCTTTTGCATTGTCCACCTTTTCCTCCCTGTGTTGTTTCTGTTTCTAATTTGGTGAGGATACCATGCATTGATGACCGTGAGGATTCTCGGCTCAAGCATAAGGTTTCTTATTGATTTAGGGGGTCATTAATTTTGGTTTATGTTTGATATTATGAAAGGATTCTGGTAATTGAATAACTTGGTCGGAGATGAAAGTTGCTCTTGTTTGTATTTTTGTTATGCTTAATTCTCTACCCTTTGGAGTGCTTATGACATCAATATTTTAATGATCTATGATTATCTACTAGCGGGCACCAATACTTAGGATACGCTTTCCTAAGATGAAAATTTCTTGACCGCCAGGTTCTAGCAGATCTCCGTTCCAGAAAACAGCACAAGTTTGGGAGTTAGAGCTGGTAGTGGTAGATATAGTGATTTCTATGTATCCTTTATGTAGTAGGAAAGCAGCTTGGGAAGATCAAAAAGGCTAAAGAGTTAGTATTAGGTTATGGATTGGTGGCTAGGATGGCGGTCATTTTGGAACGTATGCTTATATTTCGCTGTTGGGATTTTTCTCCCTGTGCGTGCATATTCATCTATTAGTCAGTACTGTATCGCCTTGTTTGAATCAGCCGTGCTGCCGATTACAATTTCGAATTTGTTTTACAGTCCGGGAGCAGCAGTTACACTCCTATTCTCTGTCATTGTGAGTGTTCAGGAGCCCAACCAGCAACTTACTGAATGGTATCTTTTATCAAATGCATTACGCTATTAACTAGTTCTCCCCTGACGGTTCACGTATTTGGAGTTACATTAGCCTTTTCACACACTTTTGTTTTAATATGTTAGTGCTAGCAATATACTGATTCAGCGATAAGTTTGCTGTGATCTTGCCATGATATCTAGCAAGTAAAGCACTAGCAAAGCTGTTATCCACCATTTGCATCTCTCAGGTCCAGAGTTAGGTCTATTTGTTCAGAGGGAAACTAGTATGCCCCGTCTTTTTATGTGCAATGCCCCTAGCATGGTATGTTCAGCTACTTGTGTTATTTTGTACTGGATCACGCACTCGTTATCAGGAGAGCTTTGTCTTGCATTTTTGTGCATCAAGCTTGGCATGCTGGATTTCGTAGTGACAATACATCAAACAACTATGTTACCATTAAAGTCATGGACTTGAATATTTTGCTTTATCCTGTATGTACAATGCTCTCCATCATGTTGCGCGTTATTCGTGTCAAAAGATGTGACTGTTTCTTTCGTGTTTTTCACGCAGCATGCATATATTCCTTCTCATATCAATCCCCTAGTTACAGGAGGTTCATACCAACTATACCCCATCAAACAATTGATAAATCTCTGTTTCAATCCATAATGGATATAAAAGGATTGTGATCGAAATCTAAAACCGAAAACAAAAAATAAAGAAAAATAAGCATTTCGGCTCCTAAAATCTCAAAAAAGATCGTCCTCTAGCAAGGTTACGAGAAGATAAATATAGGGAAATGATCAAAGCTTAAAGACCATAAAATCCGGAAGAGAAAACACATTTTCGTCGCATAGGATTCACAATGGTGAATGTTTTTGCGGGCTTTTTAGGGTGTGAAAATGATGTTTGGTAAATTGTCATTCTCGGAGAGAAGGATCACCAAATGACACTTTCACATGCACTTATTTTCACGGACGTGAAAGTGACACAAACAATAATGCCTTCGTGATTTTGAGTTTCGTTGGATCCGCAATGTCATTTTTGCTTTCTAACACTTGATATATGGTTCCAATCCTTGAAAAATTTTATAATCTTCATGCAAATCAACCCAAAAGGCTCCTAAAGACTCATCCAACTATTTTAATTTTTATAGTTAATTAGCTTAATTTATTTTTGGATCATTCTAATTATTAATTTATCGTCCCAATTTGAATGAATATTATTAAAATCAATATTACATATTTTTTTAGTTACTCGTACAATCGATATCCCTCATCACTATATCGCGTATTTTTAAGAGGGAATTAATTTCCTCGTAATAACACACGACAATGATAAAAAAACAAATTCTAAAAATAAAAAGGTTTTACTGAAAAGGATTGGGAGTTTGTCTTCTTCGACAATAAGATAATGAATATTTTCCCAGTCACTGGAGCCTAAACGTTTTTTGAGATTGTGATCTACTGCAAAACAACTCAAAAAGGCTATAATGAAGGATGACGAGAACCTCACTGATTTCCATGAGATGCTTAATGTGCTTGTCAATGAGCTCTATGATCTATATCGTCCAATTGAGCAAAAGGTCTTAAAACCTCAAATTTATGAGATATCTCACTCCTAAATGGGATGCAAAGAATACAGTGATGAGGGAATACAGAAACCTCAGCACCATAACTCTTCCTACACTGTTTGGAGCAATGTATACCTACCATCTTGAAATACTGTAAAGAAGGGAGATAGCAGGAGAAAAGAAAAAGAACTTGGCTCTCAAGATAGCAGAACCCAAGAAGAATGAAATAGCACCAAAGTTCACCACATCTAAATCAAAAGAGAAAAACTCAGATAAGGATATGACGTTTTTGGTCAGAAAATTCAAAAGATTTCTAAGGAACAAGAAGAGAAGAAATTTCAAAAGGGAACAACTTCCAGGTGATAAGGGAATGGAACAGGACTCGATCTATTTCAACTGTGAAAACTAGGATACTTTTCT
>LIEC01007410.1:0-21609 GCA_001925005.1 Drosera capensis
TTGGTAGCAGGTGAGCTGTGGATTCTCCGATTTGTGTTTTGTTTCCGATTCTGGAATCATCTGTTTTCGATTTTTTATTTTTTATTTTTGTTTCGAAGCGGTTTCCCTTTTTGGCATATGTGAGCTGAGAGGTCAGATCTGTTGATTTTGTTCATTTCTGATTGTGTCGATTTTGACTGGTGATTTTGGTTGCGGTGTTGTTTGTGATGAGATGCGGAATCGAACTGGTGGATTTTGTGTTTTGTTTTCCTTTTCTGGAAATTGAAGCTGGATTATGTGGATTCAGTGTCAGATTAATAGATTCGGATATGGATGAATGGGTGATCTGCTTGTTAGATTTGAGGTCAATGAATAGCGGATGATGAGGTTAGGCAACTACTGTTTTATTCAGTGGACCTAACTGCAGATAGTTGGTGCATGCCTTCATCAAATTGAGACGAAATTATTGTCGATATTTGCTGGTTTATAATACTATTACTTCTGTTGAATCTTGAAAATCGGAAAACTGCAAAAGAACTGAAAGGTTTTAGATAGGAGAAGAAACTGGATCTTCTCGTGGCTGTGCTTGGTTTATGTGAACTCGCATCATTTGTGAGTGACACAGTCATCATGGAATCTACAGATTACTGAACTCATCATCGCATAATCACTTCGATGTGGAGGAGTTTGATTGCGTAGTTCCCTGAGCTAACTACTGGATTTGCTATTGCAGCTCGTAGATGTCAAATCATTTGCATCTTGGATTCTTTTCGTTTTTGTTGTTTCCGCCTTATCTATAACTCATCAGAAGATAAATATTTAAGGAGGATTCCAGTTAGAGAATGTCGTTCCGCAGTATTCTCAATGATGTGAGGGATGGTTTTGGGAGCTTGTCTAGACGAAGCTTTGAAGCAAGGCTTTCCTCTCGTCGCAGGGGAAAGTCTCAAGGTTCAGTGCACGAGTTACATGATCCACCTTTGGTAATACAGAACAGCCGTTGGGCTAGCCTCCCACCTGAGTTACTTTGTGACGTGATAAAGAGATTGGAGGCAAGTGAAAGCGTCTGGCCTGCACGCAAGCATGTTGTTGCCTGTGCCGCTGTTTGTAGAGCGTGGAGGGAGATGTCTAAAGAAATAGTTAGAGGTCCGGAGTTGTCCGGCAAGCTTACTTTCCCTGTTTCTCTAAAGCAGGTTGGCATTCTTTCTTTGCTGAATGGTTGCATCTTTTTGTTTCTTTCTTCCTTTCGTTCTTTTTTCCTTTTCTATTTTCTTGGGTTCTTTTCATCCTTTTTTGGCTACACAGATGCCTCTTCCTTCAATACTTGCATGGGTTACTCTTTGGAATATGTTGAAGTTGAATTACCTATAAAGAAAGATTTTCCTTCCATGAAGTGATCACGGACTCATGGTTGAACTTATTTTATGTGTTTTTGCCCGCAGTCTGGTCCTAGGGAGGCTCCCATCCAGTGTTTCATTAAGAGGGACAAATCTAATTTGACGTACCATCTTTATCTTTGTCTTAGCCCTGGTAAGCTTTTTCTGCTTTGTCTTCATGCAACTGTCTGGCTCTATGCAACTAATTTTTCGTTACTACTATCTTTCAAGCCTGCCTGAAGTTGCTATGTCTTTGGGCAAGATCTGTTTCTCCTCTTTTCCCACATTATCTGCATTTTCATTGGTTTAGCTGGCTATGCTTCTGTTGCCGCGAGTGTTTGTTTTTCATCTAGGGCATATAAGTTATAACTGGTGGATCTTTTCGACTTTACTGTCTGGTAAATTATACCTTGATGGGAAAAATTCTAAATCAGCAGTTTCATCAAAGGACCTTTGAAATGCATTTTGTAGGGCGCTGGTTTTTGCTGAGTTTCTTTTTTTCATCATGAACTTTATACTCTCGACTCTATTCATGCAGTAAAATTTTCTTGTTCCTTGCAGCTTTACTTGTAGAAAATGGAAAGTTCCTGCTCTCTGCAAAGAGAACCAGACGAACTACTTGTACAGAGTATGTAATCAGCATGGATGCCGATAACATTTCGAGGTCTAGCAGCGCCTACATAGGGAAACTAAGGTATTTGATGAAACCACGTTGAATGCATTTGGTTTCATGTCAAAATTTCTATTGTCGTTATGGCTATATGTCTTGTGCGTTGACTGTTCCAAAAAAGAATCGGCATCTCTATTTCTAATTACTGAAAATTGAGAAAGTTTTTTTTTTTTGCAGCTTTTGCTTCATTTTCAGTATTTAATCTGTCTGGAAGTTTTTGTTGAAGAATCTGGTGTACTTTTTCAGTGGGTTAATTAGGAAAATTCTTAGCTACATAGTGATGAGTTTTCTCGCCACTTTGTTTCAGGTCCAATTTTCTGGGGACAAAATTTATTATTTATGATACACAGCCGGCTTACAACAGTTCCCAGTCTTCTGCCCCTGGCCGGACAAGCCGCAGATTCTCCTCAAAGAAAGTCTCCCCCAAGGTCCCTACAGGAAGCTATAGTGTCGCTCAAATTGCATACGAGCTGAATGTTCTTGGTTCCAGGGGTCCGCGTAGAATGCATTGCATTATGCAGTCAATTCCTGCTTCGGCTGTTGAGCCAGGTGGTCAAGTTCCTGGTCAGCCTGAGATCCTTCCCCGTAATCTAGAAGACTCCTTCCGCAGCGCGTCCTTTTCACAAGTAATCGACCAGTCATCTGAGTTTGGGAGTGCTAGATTCTCGGATATTATAGGGACCCATGAGGGTGATGAGGACGGTAAGGAAAAGCCCTTGATATTAAGGAACAAGGCGCCAAGATGGCATGAGCAGCTGCAGTGCTGGTGCCTCAATTTCAGAGGCAGAGTAACTGTCGCCTCTGTCAAGAACTTCCAGCTGATTGCTGCGATGCAGCCCGCTGCGGCTGCTCCAGCGCCTTCTGGACTTCCTCCTTCGTCCCACCCTGATCAGGATAAGATCATCCTGCAGTTTGGTAAAGTCGGGAAGGACATGTTCACTATGGATTACCGGTATCCTCTATCAGCTTTTCAAGCCTTCGCTATCTGTTTGAGCAGCTTCGACACAAAGCTCGCATGTGAATAGCAGAAACTTTGAAGGTTGTTAGGCAATAAAGAGAAGTAGCAGGTAAATCTAATTCCGTTGTGATCTGCTGTTGTTTAGTTGGCATGTCCTATGCAGATTCAAGTAGAAATTACAAACTGAAAGTGCAGGAACAGTCACGGAAGATGGTGTTTCCCGTCTTGTTTGTTTCTGTTGTTTGTAAAACTAGTCCTCGTTGTACCTGTTTACAGTCAGTGATAATGCTATGGCTCTTGCGCTGTTGAGCCAAAGGTATGTTTATGTCATCAATTAGCTGCTGGGTTTTGTATTAGAATGGCGATGTACTGCTTCGGCTATTATAATTATGGATAAGCGTAACACATTCTTACCTCGAGGATCTGGAGACACAGAGAGATTCATGAATAAATGCTTGTTCTGATTGTTTATCTGTCGAGTTATCCTTGAAAGATCTTCATCAGTGGAATGAGAATGTCATCGCATCAGTAACATACATGACAACCTTCCATGAGAATCTGTTTCTGGTTCACATACCCGTTCCGTGCACATACATCATGTCGCTTACAATGATGATATTATAATAGCATCATCAAAACCTAGCAGTGTGCTTGACCTTTAACTTTGCGAGACGTTTCTCTACATAATCGCCATTCCCAAAAATATCTGACAGCCATGATTTTAAGATCATTCAAGGTTTGTCTTGATGTCAATGCCTCGTCTGTCGGCCAGTTAAATTATTCACCGTGAAGAGAAAGGGGGTGCCTAAAGAGATATCCTCAAGCGACAACAGCAGAGAAAAAGCATCGCCTCCTGACAGATTTCAGCCCTGTTATCTCCCAGCCATAACCCTCTGTGTAGCACTCTACCTGTAAGAATTTTAAAGTCAAGCAATGCAACTCATAACGTGGGTTTCCTCATCTCAATGGAAGGCATGGTAAGTGAATGAACGAAGCTATACCGTGCTTGAAACAAGGTCGGAACCTTTGGTTGATTGTTTCATGCCAGCGATCACGTAAATTGATTTACCAATTGTCACCGCCCCCATGTATCCTCTTGGCTCGTACATTGGTTCCACCATCATCCATGAAGCAACACGAGAGTCAAACACTTCAACAGTCGAAGTCATTGCATCTCCATCAAAACCACCGATTGCAAACCTATAAAGCCAAGTTACTCCAATCAGATAGTTAAAGCAACGAACCAGGTGTCTTGAGTTTGGCTCCACGCAGTAGACTGCACTGCGTTGCATACGATCTTGATCAACAATGACAGAACTTACAGTTTTTCATTGAGAACAGCAACACAATGGCATCCTCTCCTTTTGTTCATATTAGCAAGTCTACTCCATGAGTGTTCCCGTGGATCAAATCTTTCCATAGAACTGCAAATAATCGGAAAAAGTGTATGATAATAGTGCATAAGCGATCTAAGATTCCTAAGCAGTGGGCAACAATCCTATCTGTCGGCCTGAAGATATATTTGCACCTAAAATGACAGCGACTAGGCAAGCATTTAGTAACTGCCGATGACTACAAGAAAGAAACACATACGGTTGGTGCAAAATAATTATAATTTAATGGGCTAAAAGTCCAACATCATTAAGTCACGAGTCTATTAGGAAAGACCAAGTGGCATCCCAGGGATGACTAAGTCCCACATCTTTTAAGATGATGACAAATGTCCACAATGCAAAGGATGAATAGTATCGTATAAATATCATCATTTATTACCCACAAAGGTAAGCTCTCCTTGGATATTTCATACATTTTTGGACAAAGAATGACTTAGACATCACAACCGATCCCAGAGGATCTCATCTCGGGACCGACTAACCGGGCTTGTTGTTTCTGATCTGTATAGATTTCCGCGTTAGGATCAAGTCCCAATCAACCGTTCCAGCATATCCTAACCTGGGCCCACAAAGCTCAGACCCAACTTTCGAACTCGGACCCATTCATCCTAACTTTGGCACAAACACATACTATGCATATATATCTACATATACAGATGGTGAAAAACAAAGGGCGAGATTGTTGCGAGGTTGGCATCCTTAGAGAATAATAAGAATGAAAAGACAATGCAACGAATCTCATGCCCATTCAGGGATAGCAAAACAGGAACTAAAAACTGGGTGGCGACTCACTTCAGATATTGCATTCCATCAAATCCACCAACATAGATTGCACCATGTATTTCTGCTGAAGCTGGAGCCATCCGCTGAAATAAAACAGAAGAATCAATGCACATTAAAAAAAAATCTTTCAAGCGGCATGGAGCTTCCATCGAAAAATGGTCTTGATTTAACAATATGGCTCCTGAGTAATACAATGGTGGCTAATGTGGGTTAAGATCTCCTCTCCTTTTTGCACGACAATGGTGCAATTCATATTGATGTTACTTGAACACATATATTAATTATACAGGCCAATCAACTGAAAATCAAGAGTAATCAAGTTGAAATGATATTGAAGAAGTTGCCACCAGAAATCACCAATTTGGTGATGAAGCACGAGATCAAGGGTCACGAATGGATGTGAAACGTGAGAAGATGTCCTAATAGCTTGTGTTTTACTTAGCATATCTATCACAAAGAATTTTTAATCATAATAAGAAATGAGAAAATAACAGTACCATCCAGCTCAGTTGACCCAGGAGATTTTTGCATATAGATGAATTTTAAGGGAAATGTCAACATATTACTCTGAGCATGACTTGAGGAACTCAATGACTATTTGGCTTTAATGGAAAACAAACCCAGCTATGTAGATGGTCGTAGCAATAGGGAGTTCCAAATGAGCCTGTTAGCAACATGGCATATTGTACGGGCCAACTAATATTTCAGAAAGCAAGGATGTACCAGCCAAAGCTACTGGAAGCAACTAGGCACCACTTTCCAGCTAACTGTTTGCAGCTACTCTTTTATGCAACTCCAAGCAATTCTAAGCTGAAAAAGAAGAATGATTTATTACCTTCTCAAACATTGATCTAGTTGTAATCCACTTGCCAATATTTGGATCCAGCATTTCGACTTCTGAATAACACTCTTTATTATCAGCACCTCCGATTGCATATATTTTGCTAGCCAAGGAAGCTCCTGCTAAGTTGCCTTTCTTCTTGTTTAGAGACGGCCGGCTCGCCCAATGATCATTTGCTTGATCATATGATTCAACTACCACAAGCACAACAAAAGAAGCCACACTCAATGTTAGTTACATTTAGATATTCTATCATCAATTCAGATTTTTAATAATATTGGTTCCTCAGCATGATATCTATATAGGTATGACATTGAAGTCATAAGTTCTAATCATGTCTTCTCTATTTATTTACCCTTGGTTATGCGGTAGTTATTTGATACTTCGTTGTTGGTGGGCCAATGCATTGTTATACATGCTTCAAACAAAAATATGTTTTCAAGTAAAAGGAAGAGTTAAGGTATAATTGTGGGTTTATTACCATAAGTCCGAAGTTTTGGTAGTGTTGGTTTCATAACACTCAACAATGGTTTACATTGAGTGAACAAATCTTAAACACTAAACACTAACAGATGGTGATGATACCTGTGTCATACCACATCCTGCAGGTAGCATCACGACCACCAAAAACAAAGAGCTCACCAGCCAACTTCGTCGCAGACGCACAACAACGCACAGACCCCATTGGCAGGAGGCACCTCAATAAGTCGCGAGTAGGATAATAGGAATCCAAAGAGGATAGCCACGATGACCCATTAGAACCTCCAACTATGAAGATTGAATCTTCAAGTTCAAAATTTGAATTTTCGGACTCATCTCCCTTGCCATTGCATGTTGATAGAGAAGAACCAGTTTCAAATGCCCTTAGTTTGCTTTGCAATTTTTGCATTTTTGTTTCGTATAGCGCCTGGATCATCAAATTATATTATGAGATAGTGATAAGACAAAATTAAGAGTCACTCATTAAGCAAGTTATTATGGCAAGAATGCTCAATGCGAAATTATTTAAAGCAATATCATGAGAATGGCCACAAAGACTTCATGAGTGTCAAATTCAACCTAGAGAAGTAAACAGTCCAAGCATGACATGACATTGCAAAACCTTGTTACTTTGCCGGATGATTTTGCAGGAGAGGAAGGACAGTCATTTCGAAATAAAATATGTAATCTACCTAAAAGCAAACACATGAAACATCCATGCCCATTAAGACCATGAAGAGAAGTTGAGAAGTAAACCCAACCCATTACTAAGTAGATCATGATCACGTAATAGACCTTGATTTGAGAAGATACATATCGCACAGAGCAGTTAAAACAATACAGTCCAATGTCTTACCAGCCCCTGCTCCAGTGCCTGGATTCTTTGGCCCTGTTCCATACTTTGCGACGTCATCCCATCAATTGCTTGCATTATCTTCATAAGTGTGATAGATTGTCCCTCTGTTTTCAAAGAATTTACTTCTGAAGAAGCTTCTATAGGCACATCATTTTGACATGGGACTTGGATATTACTCGAGGACTCGGTATTTAATTCAAGCGAAGAATCCTCTTCTGGTAGCTTAATCTTAAAATCTTCTGCCACATGTTCATCAGCGGACAAAGAATGCTCTTCCCAATATTTTTCTGGAAAACTTGTCGCCTCTGTGAAATGAAAAGATTCCTGAAACTGGTACATCATCTTATTCTCATCAACTTTGTCCCAGTTACCCCAGTTATCGGAATTAGTATAATCCTCGTTCACTAACCTAGTCTTAGAATCTTCTGCCAAATGTTGTTCATCAACGAACAAATAATGTTTTTGCCGATGTTCTTCTGGACAACTTGTCGCCATTGTGAGTTCATACGATTCTTGAAACTGAGAAATCATCTTCTCCTCATCAGCTTTATCCAATCTGTCTGCGTCAGTACAATCCTCTTTCAGCAACATAATCTGAGAATCTTCAACCACAAGTTGTTCATCAGCAAACAAAGAATGACCTTCCTGACGTTGTTCAGCAAACTTGGAATTTTTCACATTCGGAGACTCCCAATCTTCTTCCCATTCGTCCGTATCAGCATCGTGAGAAAAACTTTCCAAGACTGCAAATGGGTTGTTTAATAATGCTTCAGATGGCAATGACTCCCATTTGATGTTAGATTGAGTTGGATGAGGAATACTTTCTCCTGAAGCTGGCATTTGGCAACTTTTGCCATCCCTTTCTATACTGACGCCAGAAGTGGGCTTAAACAAAGAGCTCCATGTTTTAGAAGCAAGGGGAACAACAGCAGTTCCATGATTCTCTTTGTTACCATTATCAGTAAACGCTTCTGAATTCCCATTCTCTTTCTTGAATGCCATTTTGTAAGAGAAAGTGCTACTAACATCAAAAGCATCTGTGCGTCCTGAATTGGCATGTACAGGTACCTCAGAATCACCTCTAACAAAAAAAGAGCCCCACTTTGCAGCACGCTTAGGAGCAGATGCAATATGATTGACTGGTGACTGCGAAAACAAGGAAGTAAGTTGTTGTGCCTGCTTCTTGTCCAGTTCCAACCAGAAGTGGTTATGCTCATAATAATTGCCAGTAATAATAGGCCCAAACTGATCCTCGCTTAAAGATGCACACTGAATTCGAACTTTGACTCGCACCTGTCATACAAAGAATATGCAACATCTTCAGCGTCACCAAAAACTTGGATGGCTACCAAAAAAAAAAAAAAAACGGCATGGTGGAAAGTAATATAAGCACCTGAGCAGGAAAAGATGTTTTCTCCGAACCTTCCAAAGTCCACGCACAGGTATCTAAATTCATTTGTCCTGGGCCAGCAGCCTCAAAGATTCCATGAAGTTTCCTATCACTGTAGTTGAATAAGAACAGGGGCATGTTAACCGTAACATTTTTCACATAAGCGAAATGTGGAGCAGGAAGACCTGTTCAAACATTTGAAGAAGATTTCATAAGAGACTGAGAGCTGAAACACGCATAGTTATACAGAAAGAATCCCAATAAAACTGAAGTATCCACAAACCGAACAACTGCTTGAGTATGCATTCGTCATATGTGGCACGTGTGCAGCCAAAAATAACCCCACCAAGTTGACTCTTGCTCAGATTTCTTGCAGAAATACTGCAGTTCATGGTCCATTGCGGAGCAGATTTTTCCTGGAGCGTCAATTTTATCTTTGTTCTTCCTCGACCCATTCTGTTAACAAGAAAATCCCAGGTAAGTACCTCCCGGAAAATGAGGCTCATTTTTGTGCCAGCGAAAGGTTAACATAAACATGGTGTTCATAGAGAAATGCATGTAACCATTAGGTGAAGGGATAGACGTTGTCCTAATTTTGAAAAAAATAAGAGCACAACAAGCACGGTAAGGTTCAGCAACAACCAAGTTTTTTCTTCAGAGGGTATGTTCTCTACAATCCTGTCCAATGTTGATTACATTGTATTATTTGCTATCAGACGATCCGTTGAAATAATGGAATATGTACTCCTCGTTACATTTTTATTTTATTTTTACCTTTTCTTTTAGCCATCAATACCCTTACACTGTCAGACTATCATAGTTCAGAGCACTCTAGAAAACATAGTCTTCTGAGCCAAAATTTTGTCAAACTTTTATTTTTTATCCAACGAAAGGGGCTTGCTACAAAAAAGCTGATGATTTACAGGAGAAGTGCAAACAGGCTCAGGGTTAACAAAGAATAAGGGAGAAAATGTGATGACAGATATACCAAAAGAACAGACTTCATTGGGCCTAAAAATTCATCTCTCTGTAAGTGCTTATAACTTAATTCAAGCATCAACTTCCCAAGTGTGTTAAAAGAGCAGAATGCATTGTATTGTCAAACTGCTGTTCTTTCACAAGCAGTGATTTTCCTGCTTACCTCTTGCTTGTGATTGGTTCACAAGCTGTAAAGAGAAAATGCTCTTATCGAAGCGTCGAAGACAATCATGTCCCATAAGTCTTGACAAGAGTGTTAAGGACTCTTTTTCAAGGATCGAATCTTGGCACACAAGGTCACTCGCTCAGCAAGGTAGCCCTGACTAAAAAATTCCGTCCCTATACTTCTCTATAAGCCAGAGAGTTTGACACTAGGTCCAGTTTTGCGGCCGCCACTAACTTGAACAGTCATAATTTCTACATGCATACCTAACCAGAATGACCAAAAATCGAGCCAGTAAAAGCAAATGGACGAGAGCAGAACGGAACAAAGATCACAGTATCACATGAAAGAGAATGAGCATGGAGAGCACAACACATGAGTCCCAAAACTATATCACAACCGTCAAAGCATCAAACCCAAGCCACGCGAGACATCGAAATCACCAACAGATCCACAGATCTTCCAACAATCGATGACGATCGAAGCATAAACCCAAGCCACGCCTCAACATTCACCACATAACACACCATGACAACACTCCTCCACAACAGTTCCAACGATCAACCTCTATCCATCCGATTTCCGTCGAAGAACAAACTCCGACTCACATCTCATCAAACAAACACATGCACAACAACAAGAGACGAACACAAACACCGATCATCATCAATCGCAACAAAATCCACACTACACCTCTCAGAATCCCTACTGACACCAAAATCCATCACACAACACCACTATTAATCATCAAAACCAACAGTCTCCACCAATCCTTTCCTCATCTCAACGCACTCCACTCCTCCATTTTTAACCAAAACAGGGAACATTACCTTGTTTCAACAACAATGCCGGAAACACTTCCCCGATTCAACGCCCAACAGCAACACTGACGACGGCGGGGCCGGAGAAGCAGCAGCGACGAGAGAGAAATGAGAGGAGAAGCAGATGAAAGTGTTTTTGCTATTTTTTGAAAGCGCGGAATGAGAACACTTTCTGCAATTGGTTTCTGTTTCGGTGTGTTTATTGGTGAAAGTTGAGAGAGCAGTATTTTGATGGCGACGTGTACGGCAAAGGAGGAAATGACACGGTGAATTTTTTCCGATTTTCGACAAGAGTCATAATAGAGTTGAGTGAGTGGGATTATGTTCAGTGGAGTGTGTTTAATCGTTTTTTAGGAGAAGATTTTTTCCTGTGAAGATGGATTGATTATGGAGTTCACATGGTTTTGGAGGTTATTGAGAGAAAAAAAAGAGTGTATTTGGTGTCATAAGTCATGTTAGAACTTTTATTAAGGAAACTAGTTTGTCTAAGAAAAGAGTTGGCAAAGTGAAACTTCATGGATTAGGACATCAGTTTTGCACGTCATGTTAAAAAATTAAATTGTTATGGATGTAATACTCCTATTCCCTAAGCAACCAAGTTGTTATGGATGTAATACTCTTATTCCCTAAGCAACCAACTTGAACATAGTATTATTCAAATATATTTTAATAAATTTCGTTTTTATATATCTAATCGTCTCTTATCTTCAATATACAAAAATTGATGATTTATATTACGATTAATATTTCTCCATCCATTTCACAATATTAACAACATTTATTTTTTTAGATATCCTAAAATATATACACATATCATATTTAATAATATTTTTATATAAAAAAATTTTAAAACAATCATTATATGTTACATTACATCCACTCAACTACTACAATAAACTCCACTATAACCAAAAAAAATATTTTTTTTCATCAAATTCAACACACATAAATTCGCACGACAAATCAAATCGTTGCTTATATTTTAGAACGAAGAGAGTTTATAATAAATTTGCATATAACAACAGCAGAGAGAGTAATTTTTATAACCTCCGTCCCAAAAGAATTACAACCTATTAACACGATAATTTATATGTATGTTATTTTTTTAAAAGACTAATTTGTCCTTCGAATTGTGTGAGCGTAAGAAGTGAGAAAAAAAAAACATAACGGAATGAGTTGATGTGATATAAAGTAAATAGACTTAAGGAGTGTGTGTCATGACATATATATATCTAGTAACAAATAAACGGTTGAGATTAGAATACTATTTTTTAACCTTAAACATTTATTTTTCACTGTTTAATCTCAATCATTCATTTTTCACTACATACACATGTCATGACATACACTCTTTTTATCCAAAATAAATAGTAAGGATATTTTAGCATTTTATGGGGAAAAAGTTTCTAAATAGTATAATGTTATAATTTAGTTGGGACATCTCAATTTAGTAAGTGTTGTAATTTTTTTAGGACCAAGGAGTATAAAATATATAGATAAATAGTACTATCTCTGTCCGTATAATTTTTACAATTTTTTCTCTTCATGCATTATTTTATAAGCAATTTGAGAAACTTTGTTAATCTTTTAAACGATATGTTTTATATTTTTTATTATCCCAAAATTATAATATATAACGTTTAATATCATTAATGTCTTACGATTTTTTCTTAAAAAATAACGTTTAATCGTCTTATAATATCGATCAAAGATCATATTATCATACATGCCTGATCAAAAAATTATATAATTTTTTTGAGATGTAGAAAATAATTTTCATAATAGGGATGGAGTATTTAATTTTTCATGAGACTAACTATAGTTTGAGAATTAAGATTTTTATGATATTATTTTGAAAAGAACCATAAAACAAAAAAAATCTCCTAGTTTCAGGGTGACCTGCACCTATCTGCACTTGTTCCCCATTGTCATTTTGTGGGACCTTGGTAGAGGGACTTCCAAATTTTAAACCGATGGGCCTATTGGGCTTCTCCTGCAAATCTTGGACCAACGTGGAAGGGTAGTGTGTTTCTCATCATAAAATCTTCACAACCCATTTCTAGAATATGTCCTGAACCAACTCTTCGAGTTTACATTTCTGTCACAGGCGTCCTTATTCAGCACCGCGACACGATGCATCGTCATCAGATCTTAACATGCTACACTGTGTTTCAAATAAGCACTTGAAACAGGCTTGACAGCTTCTATCTAACCTGCAGAAGCAAGAACTCAGGCGGTGATCCTTTGAGGAGATAACATTGTCCTAAACAGCCGGATCACGGTTAACGTTGTCATAGCTCTATTCTGTAAGAGCCGTTGAACCTACAGCAGCTCTTCCTTATGAACATGGCAGATCTCAAAATCCTTTGCCATTGTTGTTTAGCAGGGTACAGGCCCGGAACCATGATGCCTGAAGAATCCTGACTTGAAATTTCAAGCAACAGGAGTTGCGGTTTTTGGTTCAGGGATCATTTGATTACAGGTCTAGCCATTCCTCAACTCAATGGTTCAACAAACATTTAATTAATTATGTAAACCGCGGAAAACAGCACACAAGTCATGAAGGAAACCTAAACCAGTTAGCGTAGAAGGGTCTAACAATTCCGTCAAGCAGGATCTTATAAGCGATTCCAAAAGACAAAACCAAGGTTGCAAACCCTATCAGAATGGTGTAGATTCATGTCCATGAAAATGCAGAATCAAAAGACCAAGAAACAGGCTCACTGAGTAAATTATACATTTCAGAAGCAAAACAAATACCCAATGTATCACATTATCTACATTTCCAACACCAATGAACAAAACCTGTGTCACCTAACCAAAAAAACTTGTAACACTCACCAAAGACACAAAAAACGCAATACATGACATATTTTGGGTGTTTTCTTCTCTATATCACTCTCACATCTTGTTTATTATCAAACCAATCAACAAATTCTCACAAAACAAACCAAAAAATACAAAGGAGCACCTTGATTTTCCATGTTTTGCCTCGCCTGCCACCTCCGTCCCTCCTGAACCAATCTCATCAAACTCCCTCTTCCCCCTCTCCGGCAGCCTCTGCCACCAAAAATAACCATCCAACGGCCTTTCCAAGAAACAGTAACCTGTTCGGTGTAGTCATCAGCATCAACCAACATCGATCTCTAGATCAATCAGCCGTTCATTGCTTTGGCTGCTGCTGTGCCCACTGCATTGTTGCTAGCAACAAATTCTTACCCCTGATCATCCTCATCATCTTCCTCGTCTCCATCATCCTCATCATCGACATGATCATTCATATGATCCCCATTATTATCTCCGCTCCTGGGATCCTTAGGCAGGGGCCACTGTTGCTCAGGCCGAGCCATGATTGGCATCTTCCCATCAGCAGGCATGATAGCTTTGGTGGTGGTTGTGGTCCCCGTTGTCTTTTGCCTATATATGGCTTCAAGCTGATGAAAATAGGGACATGTCTTCGAATCCTCCGGTCTCCTCTTGTTGCTCTCCTTCGCCTTCTTGTAATACTTGTTGATGTTTTCCCACTTCTCCTTGCACCTCTTAGCATTCCGATTGTACCCAAGCCTTCTCATATCCGCCGATATCTCCTCCCACAATGGACCTTTGGGCCCTGACTCCTCGTACTTCTGTTCCAATTTCGTTCTCAGATCAATCAACGCCTCCACCTCAGCTTTCGGCCACCTGGACGACGACAAGCCAGCACGCAACCTCGTATTCACATTCTCCTCGGCAGCTGCCACAATAGCCAGGTGGTCCATCTTCTTTTGTGACTCCGGTGGAGGCATTGTCATTATCGTCTCTGGCAGCGGAATCCCGTGCTGTTCAGACAATTTCTGCAAGAACGCAAACAACACCGCCTCCTTCGCCGCCCCAGCAGCCCGTTCCCTAATCCGACTCTCGCGCTCCCTGTCCAGCCTCGCCGTCTCCTGCGCCTTCCAGGCCTCCTCTCTGGCAACCCTATCGCGATCCCGTTTCTCGATGGCGTCAAGGAACCTCCTCTGGAAGTCCTCCTGCTTCTCCATCACCTCCTTCATCAGCCCCTCGAAGAACCCCTTCCACTTCCTCTTCCTCCTCGAGATCTCATCGTTGTTGTTGTTCTCCGAGGAGGTTGAGGACGAGGAGAACGAAGGGGTCATCGTCGTTGTTGTCTGATGATGATGCTGGGATATATTATTATCTGGCAGTACTGGATTCTGTTGCTTTTGAGATTCTGATGCGGTGGTTGTGGATGGAACAGTGGTGGTGGTTGCGGGCATGGTGGCTGAGATGAGGAGAGGCACGTGGGGTTGTGGGCGTGGCGCGTGGGAGATGAGGGGTTGGAGTTGGTCGAAGAAACGGTAGGTTTTGCCGTCGGATTTGGCGGCGCGGCCGTCCTTGGTGCGTTTGTGGTATTTGTAGACGTTCTCAAATTTCTCCTTGCATTTCTTGGGGTTTCGATGATACCCAAGTTCCCCCATTTTCCTGACCAAAATATCACAGTGCTGAGTATTTCGTAAACAATGTATTGGGATTTTACGTTTTAGTATCCTAATTATTTTTTTTCACACTTTATATTAGGAATGTTATTATGAAAAATAGGAATGTTATGTTGGTATTTCTGACCAAAACAAAAAATTTGAGGAACTAATAATTTCACATATAATGAGAATAAATACCACAAATTAATCGATATGAAATTTTATATATGTGTTGAATTTTTGTAAAAATTTGATGAAAAAATAATATTTTTTTATGATAATAAGATTTACTGTAATATTTATGAGATCAGATAGTGGATGTATTTTAACTGAGTTTGACTGATTTGATTTTTTTTAGATAAAAAGATTTAAATAGGATATATATTGTAATTACTGTGTGATGTCCATAAAAAACAAGTGTTTCATTTATTTTAAGATGAAGAGAGCATAACGCTTTTTTGGAACAAAAATATAACACTTTTGAAATGGCAATAATAAATACTGCATAATTTGCTGAATTTGACTTTATATCCATCAATATTCGATCATTCAACAACTTTCGTCGTATTAAAGTACTTCATCCATTTCATATTAAATACAACACTCTCAATCATTATATTATTCAACACATATTTTGAGAATTTTTATTTTTCGTCCTGATGACGCAAGAAAATTATGTCATTAGCGTCAGATTGAAGTACATAACTTAAATTATCATTAATATTTCACGATAATTTTTTAAAAATGATGTTTGATTGTTCCACGATGCGAATCAAGTTTCACTTCGACATATGTGTTTTTAAAAATGTTACAAATTAAATAATTCGGAACGAAAGAAGTAGTAATTTTTATTATTATTAGCATTTAATTATAAATTTGCATAAAGTAACGTTTGATTGTCTCATGACCTCCATTAAAATTCAAAATCCATCTCTACAAACCTCAATCCAACCGTCGCACTGATTGTAGAACCGAGGGAATACTATTTTGAGACTGAATAAATAATAAAAATTGAGTTTTGAGAATATATGTCTACTTAAAATTCAGTGATTGAAATTTAAACACAATCAATAAAAGATTGAGATTCTATTACTTATGTTATAATCATAACAATTTATTTTTGTATTTTAATCTCAATAATTGAATTTTAATTAAATCATATATATCATAATAAAAATCCGTTTTTCCCGTAAAAATTTCATATATACAAAATTTAATCCTTTCATTATATTTTTGCACAAGATACAACCACGTAGTCAATGTAATTTGTAAATTCAAATTAAGCAACCAATTTTGAGATATAAGGATACAACATTAGGGCATAGAATAGGCGATTATACAAAGAACAGATTGAAAAGAGCAAAGTGAATCTTTCACGGAAATAGAGACGCAGAATTTCATGCACAAGCAAGGACACTATATTTAATGCTTTACTTTTCACATAAAAAAGAATCTTGACAAGTCTTACCAATACTCTTATTTATCAAAATATTACTCCTATAGATAATTACCTTAACGAGTCTAACTTGATTAAAAGGAGTAACTTTTGTAAGAATTTAGATGACTAATCAAATGGACTCATGTTTCAACTTGAAATTCCTATAGATAATTGAATATACTTAATACAATTTGTGAGCTACACTATTTCGAGTCATAAAAAACAATACCCATATTTCATCCATCATAAGATATGAGAATAATGAGACATGCGCATCCTTATCAAGGTTATAATACTACAAACTTTTTTTAATATAGAAAAGATAACTATTGAACACATGATTGAGGAAAAAACTAATACTGAACCAGCTCTTTTTGAAAGAAATCGAACAATCAAAATCTAAGAAAAATCAATTCATCGATAGATAATTGTATTTTCATATTCATTTCACTTAAAAAGAATAAAAAAACACAGAAAATAGAACATACCTGGAGACCTCTTCCCAAAGAGGAGCCTTGAGACTGGAATCCCGAAAAAGCCCATCCATATCGGACCTTATCCTCAACAACGCCACCGTCTCCTGCCTCGGCCACCGGTTCGCCGCCGTGCTCCGCTCCCCGAACTCGTCCACTCCCCCCCTCTCATCCTCCCCGCTAATCGTCCCCGCTTCGCCGCCGCCGCTGCCTTCACGTCTCTCTATCAACCCCGATGAATCCCCAAACATAGGGATCAATGAACTTTCTTCGACGATTATGATTGTGGTATGTGTATTGTTTTTGTATTTGATTATGGTTTTGATAATTTATTAAGTTTAGGATTAGAAAAAGGGAGGAGAATGAGATAACAAGGTGAGGGTGAAAACATTGGATTGGGGTTTATAGAGATTTGGGAAATGTTTTTGGTTGATTTAATGAAATTAGTTGTTTTTGGATCTGCCTGTCTATTTCTAACATGAAATGTAAGGGAAAATAAAGGTGAAAAGTTAGGGGAAATTGAAATTTGTGTGTAATTTGTATAGCTGTGTATGAGCGTAAGATATGGTTGGAACAGTGCAAAGACAACTGGGTCACTTGGGCTTGTCTGCGTATTTTGATTAATTAGTGATAATTTAGTGAAAATCAAATATGAGAGTGAAAGATGATAATGAAGAAATTATTATCAAGGGCTTTGGGAATGGGGTGAATGGACGATAATACCCCTCGTATGGTTAGTTGGCCTTTGACCTTAATCATTGAACGCCCAATTTGGGAAAAAAATGTACTGGATCAAGGGAATGGTGCCTCTATTTTTAAGCAGCTTCAAAAGAAACCAGAGTAAAATCTGCATGAGTCCCATCCAAAAATCAAGACTATACAGGATTTTTGTCTAGACATGCTTTGTTCTCAGTACTCATAATTTCATTGATTAATCTTTTAAAGGTAAATAACTCTGTTATAACATTTTAAGACAAAAATCAACTTGATATTGCTTAAAACATGTATTCCTGCATAACGTTCAACGTTTTTTTTTTTTTTTTTGTTTATCATTTTTCCATAGGCGACCAAAATGATGCTGAAGTGTATGATCACTATCATATTGCTTTAAGAAAATCCTTATAACAAGATACTGATTTTGATGTGTCGTGATTTATCACATGGTTAACACATTTAAAAAGCAAATGGTCTCCGTTTCTTGACGGTAAGCATCGACAATAGAGGTAATTTTCAGCACAGTTGTGCGGGCCTCAATGATATAATGGTGCTCATTTGGCCACGCAGCGCTTCCCTGGGACCCTACTCTTGATGTAAACGTATTCTTTGTTTATTTTAAGTAAAGACTAAAGATCGTTTTTACTAACTAGTTCAAACATCTGTGAGTGGTTGCGGTTCTAGTTGGGTACCTCGAATTAATGTTTGAACTTATCTACAATTACTTCGATTGTTGGATGTATTTGTCATTTTACCAACTATACAATAATCAATCGTCCCCATCCGTAACAAGGGACAGGCAAGTGGATGGATGTAAAGCTTGGACATGTTCACATATTACGTTTTACATCAAGCAACTGTATCTGCCCAAAAAAAAAAACATCAAGCAACGGTGATAAACTCAAAATGATCCGACTCCAGTGTACGTAACAAGAAAACCAGGGATGTGTTGATTTTGATACTAAAATAACATTTCCGCTCTTTCATGATCTACTTATATTTAATTTTGAGCTCATAGTATGTCTCTAACATTAAAAATGGCAAACTTGATGTTTTTTCTCTTAACATCATGAACATCTTTGAGAACCTTGCTATATTAAGAAAACGGATGTGAGATACTAAGATCTTTTGTTCGTGGTCATCTAGATTTGAGCTTTCCTTTTGTAGATCGATATAGGTTCTATAAGTACCTTAGGATCATAGCAAGTGGATTACGGGTGGGTTAATTATGCTACGCCTATTATTCGTCTAACGTTTCTATTTTCCAACGGATCTCACAAGTTGATAATGTCAAATTTTATTATTACAATATGATTCGTCGATGCCGTACCTACTGTGAATTTGTGATCCTACCGCAACTGACTTTTACTCTAGGCCAAAACTAATTACTCCATGAGATCTAGTTAAAAATAATCTACCATAATTTGTAGGTCAAAATATAGATCCTACTTTAATCCGAGCTTTTATAATCGCGAGATCCTTGTGTTTGTACATATATATGGGAGTCGAGTATTTTTTTTAAAAATTGACTAGACTTGATTTTTTGCTTTTAGAGGTAAGAAAGGCACAATTGTGAGCCGTGAGTTTAGAACTAGTTATGGACAAATGTTCACTTATCTGCCTTCATCAATCAATCTCACTTTAATAATGATTTTATTATATAGCCTTGATTTAGAAAGATGAAAAGAAGTACTCATGAAATTAATATTACGGATATCTCTAACAAAAAAGAAAGCAAACAAAAGTGTTGTTAGTGGTTAAGAAGTTAATATGCAAAGAAAGCTTGACATCTAATGATGTCATTCTAACATATATATAGTTAATACAGAATACATACAGAATACAAGATACAGAATACCGTATATCCTATTACCCCGCCTCAATTTGTGCAGGAGGATCAACGCCCAAATTGAAACAAAGAAACTCAAACCGATCCGAAGATAAAGCTTTAGTAAAAATGTCGGCAAGCTGAAGATGAGTAGGAACATAGCGAACGATCAAATCTTCATGAGAGACGCGTTCTCGAACAAAATGATAATCAACAGCCACATGTTTACTACGTGCATGAAAGACCGGGTTCAGGACAAGATACGAAGCTGAAACATTATCACAGAATAACCGGACAGGCTTGACAAGAGGAAAACCGAGCTCGGCCAACAAGGAACGGATCCAAAGTGTATCAACAACCGTATATGCAACCGCCCTGTATTCGGCTTCCGTGGAGGATTTAGAGACGGTAGGGTGCTTCTTGGCTTGCCAAGATATCAAATTAGACTCCAAGTAAATTGCGAAACCGGTAGTGGAACGTGCACTATCCGGACAGCCGGCCCAATCCGTGTCTGAATAAGCCACTAAAAGAGAGAGATCCGAGGGTCGAAGGGAGATACCAAAGGACGAAGTACCCTGCAAATATCTGTAAATGCGCTGAACAGCAAGCAAATGAGGCATACGCGGTGTCTGCATAAATTGAGAGACCAAATGTACGGCATATGCTATATCAGACCGAGTCATAGATAAATACTATAACGCACCCACTAGACTACGAAACTCGGTTGGATCAGAGAGTACAACACCATCGGTGGAGGAAAGGGAGGTTCGAGAGGCGAGTGGTGAGCGGGTCGATTTTAGGGTGTGTAAACCGAACCGATGAAGCAAATCAAGGATATACTTTTCTTGAGACAAGAAGAGACCCGTACGAGTACGGAGCACTTGAATACCCAAGAAATAATGAATGTCCCCAAGATCCTTCATAGCAAACTCCGAGGATAGAACCGAGATGAATGAGGACAGAAGTGTATGAGAACTGCCGGTGACAACGATATCATCCACATAGAGTAACAGGATAATGATTTGGGAATGACGACGATATACAAACATGGAGCTGTCGGATTTAGCCTATGTGAAACAACTCCGAAGAAGAAAACTGCTAAATCGATGGAACCAGGCACGAGGAGCTTGTCGAAGACCATACAGGGCCTTATGCAGGCGACACACATGAGAGGAGAGGATGGGATATATGAAACCGGAAGGTTGCCGCATGTAAACCTACTCAGTTAAGTGACCATGAAGGAATGCATTTTTGACATCTAACTGATGAACCACCCACTGAAACGAGACAGCCAAAGAGAGAACCAGACGTACAGTAGTTGGTTTAACGACAGGACAGAATTTCTCCTGAAAATCCAGACCTTCGCGCTGATGGTTACCTAATGCAACCAAACGAGCCTTGTAGCGTTCCACAGAACCATCAGAATTGTACTTTATTTTATAAACCCACCGACAACCTACCACATTTTTTGTTACAGGATAGGGAACCAAGGTCCAAGTATGATTATCCATTAGGGCATTAAACTCGTCTGTCATAGCTTGTTGTCAAGCTGGATCTTTGGATGCTTTGGAGTAGGAGGAAGGCTCGAGAACGGGGCTGGTGGTGTTAAGGGACAAAATAGTACGGGGTTTAGAAATATCGGATTTCAACCTCGTTTGCATTGGATGAACCGAGACCAGGGAAGGAATAGGTTGAGCCACTACAGGACAAACCGGGGAGACAAGAGGACTGGGAGAGGGAGGAGGACCAATGATCGGTGGAGAATCGACCGCCGACAGTGGGGGAGACGGAGAAGGCAAAGGAGAATCGGGAATTGACATAGGTGGGGTAGGGGCATCCGCATGGCCAAGAGAGTCGACCGGGGACGGCAAGGGGGGTGAGGGAGGTGTTTGGCTAGAGGACAGATTAAGAGAAAAATAAATCGGTAGTGATGTCGGGTAGAGTGATTGGGGAAGGAAGAAGGTCCATATAAGGAAACGCGTCTTCATGAAAGCGGACGTGCCGACTAATATA
>LIEC01007411.1:6108-41523 GCA_001925005.1 Drosera capensis
GAATCTAATCTTTTAAAGAGATTAAGGTTATTTTATGATCTTTTTAGCAATGTTCTTCGTTTTCTAGCCATAGCCATTCAATTCCATACCAATTCTTTATTTTTGAGTGTTTTAAAAAGTCATTCGAAAGCTCTTTCGATATTTAAGATAATTGAGGTTCTTTTATGGTCAAATTTAGGCGCTTTGAAGAGATTGAGGTTATTTTATTATGTTTTTATTTTTTTTAAGTATTTTAAAATCATTCAAAAATCCATTTTAAGTTGTTTTATTATATTTCTAGTCTTTTTCTTTGTTTTGAGTGTTTTGTAGTCATTTTCTGCTCTTAAGATAGATTCTTACATTTGTTTTATGGCGTTTTCGAGTGTTTTCAAGTCAATTTTAAGGCTCTTTGAAAAGATTCTAATCTTTTGAAGAGATTGAGGTTTTTTAATTATGTTTTTAGCTTTAATATTCGTTTTTAGTGTTTTAAAGTCTTTTCAAGATGTATTTTTTTAAAGCATTGAGGTGTTTTTTTTTTCCATTTTTGAGTGCTTTAATATCATTCCAGGCTCTTTAAATAGATTTTTCATTTTAGATAACTGAGTTATTTTATGGTGTTTTCGACTATTTTGAAGTCAATTTTAAGGATCTTTGAAAAGATTCTAATCTTTTGAAGAGATTGAGGTTTTTTAATTGTGTTTTTAGCTTTAATCTTCGTTTTTAGTGTTTTAAAGTCTTTTCAAGATGTATTTTTTTTAAAGCATTGAGATGGTTTGAGTTTTTTTCCTTTTTTCGTTTTTGAGTGTTTTAATGTCATTCAAGTCTCTTTAAATAGATTTTCCATTTTAGATAATTGAGTTGTTTTATAGTGTTTTCGACTGTTTTCAATTCATTAAAGGGTTTTGAAGAGATTGAGGTTATTTTATTATCTTTTTCGGCTTCGTTTTTTAGTCTTGTAAAGTCATTTAATTTTATTTTTTTTTGAGAATTGAGATTATTTTAAGATGTTTCTTATCTATCCAATTGTATACCTCAAGAAATAAGGTGGGGCCTCACCTTATGGTATAGTACTTTTTATCCCTTCCCTCCCTTTATTAGTGTTATTTAAAATCATTTCAAGGCTCTTAAATAGATTCTTATGTTTTAAGATAATAAAGGTTGTTTTATGATGTTTTCAAATCATTTTTAGGCTCTTTGTAGAGATTCTAATCTTTTGAAGACATTGAGGTTGGTTTATTGTTTTTTTTTTTTCGTTCTTCACTGTTTACAAAATCACATCAAGATGTATTTTTTAAAGATTTGAGGTTATTTTATGATGTTCTTAGAATCTTTTTTATTTTTAAATATTTTAAACTCATTTCAAGGCTTTTTAGAGATATTATTACATTTTAAGCTAATTGAGGTCGATTTATGGTCTTTTAGCGTGTTTTCAATTGATTTTAAGGCTCTTTGAAGGGAATCTAAACTTTTAAATAGATTGAGGTTATTTTATGATGTTTTTCATCGATTCTTCGTTTTTGAGCCATATCCATTCAATTCCAAACTAGTTCTTCATTTTTTAGTGTTCTAAAAAGTCATTGGAAGAGTCTTTCGATATATTCTTACTTTTTAAGATAATTGAGGTTGTTTTATTGTATTTTTAGTTTTTTTAAAATAAGTTTTTGAGTGTTTTAAAATCTTTTGAAGATGCATTTTTTAGAGATTTGAGTTGTTTTATTGTGTTGCTAGCCTTTTTTTTTCGTTTTGAGTGTTTTGTACTCATTTTTTGCTCTTAAAATAGATTCTAACGTTTTAAGATAATTGAGATTATTTTATAATGTTTTCGAGTGTTTCAAGTCATTTTAAGACTCTTTGAATAGATTCTAATCTTTTGAAGAGATTTAGTTTTTAATTTATTGTGTTCTTAGCTTTAATCTTCATTTTTTTTATTTTTTTATAGTTATTTCAAGAATTTTTTTATAGTATTGACGTGGTTTGAGTTTTCTTTTCTTTTTTCTTTTTTTGAGTGTTTTAAAGTCATTCATGACTCTTTTGATAGATTCTTTTGTTTTAGATAATTCAGTTATTTTATGGTGTTTTCGAGTGTTTTCAATTCATTTTATGATTCTTTGAAAGGATCCTAGTCTTTTGAAGAGAATAAGTTGTTACAAGTGTTTTTAGCTTTTTGTTTATTTTTTAGTGTTTTAAAGTCATTTCAAGTTGTATTTTTTTTAGAAAATTATGGTTATTTTAAGGTGTTTTTAGTTTTTTTTTTCGTTTTTTTGAGTATTTTAAATCTATTTCGAGGCTCTTTAGATATGTTTTTACATTTAAGATAATTGAGATTGTTTTATGATGTTTCGAGTTTTTAAGTCATTTTAAGACCCTTTAAAAAGAATCTAATCTTTTTTATGAAATTAAGCTTGTTTTATGATGTTTTTAGCTTTTTCTTGGTATTTGAATGTCTTAATGTCATTTCAAATTGCATTTTTTCAGATAATTGAGATTGTTTTATGATGTTTTTCAGTTTTTTTTTCCCTTATTTTTCAGTATTTTAAGACTTAAAAAGGCTAAAAACAACATAAAATATATGAAAAGACCCTTTAAATGAGCTTAAAACACTCAAAACCCCATGAAAAGGCTAAAAACAACTCTAATGACTTGAAAACGTAAGAAACTAGGAAAATACCCTTTAAATGAGGTTGTTTTATGATGTTTTCGAGTATTTTCAAGTCATTTTAAGGTTCTTTGAAGAGATTCTAACATTTCTAAGAGATTGAGTTGTTTTATCATTTTTTAGCATTTCTTTCGTTTTTGAATGTTTTAAAATCATTTCTAAGCTGTTAAATATATTCTTATGTTTTAAGATAATAGAGGCTGTTTTATGATATTTTCGAGTGTTTTGCAATCATTTTTAGACTCTTTGTAGAGATTCTAATCTTTTGAAGACATTGAGGTTGTTTTATTATTTTTTTTTTTTTTCATTCTTTAGTGTTTTACAAAGTAATATCAAGATGTATTTTTTAAAAGAATTGAGATTATATTATGATGTTCTTAGTATTTTCTTTATTTTTAAACGTTTTAAACTCATTTCAAGGCTTTTTAAAGAGATTATTACATTTTTAAGTTATTTGAGGTCGATTTATGGTCTTTTCGGGTGTTTTCAATTGATTTTTAGGCTCTTTAAAGGGAATCTAAACTTTTAAAAAGATTGAGGTTATTTTATGATATTTTTCGTCAGTTTTTCCTTTTTGAGCCATATCCATTCAATTTCAAACACTTCTTCATTTTTTAGTGTTCTAAAAAGTCATTGGAAGAGACTTTCGATATATTCTTACTTTTTAAGATAATTGAGATTATTTTATTCTATTTTTAGTTTTTTAAATAAGTTTTTGAGTGTTTTAAAGGCATTCAAAACTCTTTGAATATATTCTTTTGTTTAAGATAATTCAGTTATTTTATGGTGTTTTCGATTATTTTCAAGTCATTTTATGACTCTTTGAAAGGATCCTAGTCTTTTGAAGAGAATAAATTTGCTACAAGTATTTTTAGGTTTTTCTTCATTTTTTTAGTGTTTTAAAATCATTCAATTTGTATTTTTTTTGGAAAATTATGTTTATTTTTAGGTTTTTACTTTCGTTTTTTAGTATTTTAAACCTTTTTCAAAGCTCTTTAGATAAGTTCTTTCGTTTAAAGTAATTGAGATTGTTTTATGATGTTTCGAGTTTTTAAGTCATTTTAACTCTTTGAAAAGATTAGGTTTGTTTTATGATGTTTTTAGTTTTTTCTTTGTATTTGAATGTCTTAAGATCATTTCAAATTGTATTTTTTTCAGAGAATTAAGATTATTTTATGATGTTTTTAATTTTTTTCCTTTATTTTCCAATATTTTAAATTCAATTGGAGGTTTTTAGACAGATTTGTACGTTTTAATAATTCCAGTATTCCAGTATTTGTTTTATGGAGTTTTCAAACATTTTCAAGTCATTTTAAGGTTCTTTGCAGAGATTCTAACCTTTTAAGAGATTAAGGTTATTTTATGATGTTTTTAGCATTTTTTCGTTTTCGAGTATTTTAAAATCATTTCAAAATGAATGTCTTGTAGAGAATTGAGGTGGTTATGATTTTTGATGTTTTGTTTTTCGTTTTTTTAGTATTTGAAAGCCATTTTAAGGCTGATTAGATGAATTCTTATATTTTTAAGATAATTGAGATTGTTTTATACTATTTTTCAGTGTTTTCAAGTCATTTCAAGACTTTTTGAAAAGATTCTTATCTTTTGAATATATTAAGGTTGTTTTATGCAGTTTTTTTTTTTTGCTTTTCCTTCGTTTTTTAGTCTCTTAAAAACATAGTACCTAAACTAGACCAGCGATCCACATGACATCCATCCAAGTCAGTATTAAAATTCCCACCACATCGAATGTTTAAGATCATTTTCATAACTAGTTATGCCAAGATTACCACGATTGCGAAACACAAATCCTTATCTAGGAGATCCTTTCAAATAACGAGCTTTCCAATGAATGGTATGAGGGCACTCAAAAACTAAGTATAAATGCGATGTCTGTTCGGGTTATGATTAGATAATTCAATTTACCAACCAACCGATATACTTTTCGGGATCATGCAAAAGCTTTCCTCCTTCATTATCAGGCTTCACTACATGATTCATAGACGTATCGCTTGGCTTTGCATCATGTAACCCGACTTTTATTAAGAATATCAAGAGTGTATTTCCGCCGAGGCAAAGCATTGGTATCATCAGAATAAGCAATCTCTATACCAATAAAATACTGAAGAATATCCAAATCTTTCATACTAAACTCTCTACAGATAGTGTTTGAGACGTTTTATATCATCAACATCGCTACCAACCAACCGATATACTTTTCGGGATCATGTTCAATTTACCAACCAACCGATATACTTTTCGAGATCATGCAAAAGCTCTCCTCCTTCATTATCAAGCTTCACTACATGATTTATAGACGTATCGCTTGGCTTTGCATCATGTAACCCGACTTTTATTAAGAATGTCAAGAGTGTATTTCCCCCGAGGCAAAGCATTGGTATCATCAGAATAAACAGTCTCTATACCAATAAAATACCGAAGAATATCCAAATCTTTCATACTAAACTCTCTCTACAGATAGTGTTTGAGACGTTGTATATCATCAACATTGCTACCAGTGATATAATAATATAATCGACATATAAGACTAGAGGATTAATCCCGGAGAAGATGACATGTTAAAAACAGAATGATCCACACTGCATTGTTGCATTCCAAAGCAAATAACTGTATCACTAAACTTGTCGAACCAAGCACGAGGAGATTGCTCAAGTTCATAAAGAGCTTTCCGTAAGCGGCATACCTTGATCTTCTCCCCTGGAGCAAGCACGAGGAGACTGCTCAAGCGGCATAAAGAGCTTTCCGCAAGCGGCATATTTGACTGTGACCTGATCGAATATATCTTTCGCAGTGAGTTTAGTAAGTCAGTTCATGCATATTTCAAAAAAGTCTCATCTTATAACTATTGAGCACATTTTGAGATATTTGAAGAAGTCTCCTGGTCAGGGCCTCCTCTATAGACCTATAGTTATCCCCTCCCTCACAGCATATATTGATGCTGATTATGTTAGGTCATTTGATGACAGACGTTTCACCAGTGGCTACTGTACATACTTTGGTGGAAATCTAATTACATGACGAACCAAGAAACAAACAGTTGTTAGCTCGTTTTTCAGCTGAAGCAGAATATAGAGGTATGGCTCTAGGTACTTCTGAGTTGACTTGGCTTGAACGTCTCCTATCTGAACTCGGTGTTCAGTTATCTAGTCCTTCAGCTCTCTACTGTGATAATAAGGCTGTCATCCACATTGTTGAGAATCCAGTCTTCCATGAGAGAACCAAGCACAAAGAGGTTGATTGTCACTTTATACGTGAAAAGATTCAACAGAGGACAATCCAGCTGTAGCATGTACCAGCTGGTGATCAAATTACAATATTTTCACAAAAGTCTTACCTCGATCTCTTCATTGTCATTTCATCTCCAAACTGGGTTTATTAAACATATATGCCCCAATTTGCGGGGGAGCGTAGATTGTATATATATACCCCTTTGTTATCAATGAAAATGACTCACATTTTTCTAGCAAACTCAACATGAATCTTAATATATATTTCAAAACGTGCGGGTTTGTTAGTTTGTAAAAATTGGTTATAGGGATGATTTTGTGACTTGATCTAGAATTACACAGTATGAGTTAGAAGATGAGTCCTACATCATCAAAAAGGTCTTAAAGTGTTGTTTTCAGAAGAGTTAACATATCTTGATTTGGAGTTATATATAAAGAGTGATGAGTTGATTAGGCAAGTAAGGTCGAACTTTCTGATCTTGCAGAAAATATAAACTTGAACGAATAAACTTTTATTATTGATAAGGGTTTTATGATGGAAACTCTAATTCTATGGAAAGGTATATAGAGTTTAGTTTATGTATAATTTTATGAAATGATTTTTGAAGCGGTATACGAGAACTTATAGATTTAAATGTGTCAAATGGTCATGTTCAAAATATACAAGAAGTTATAAAATGAATCGTTTTGACCCTAAAATAATTCCAACTGCTGATAAACATTTCTAATAACGATAAATATATAAAATTATCATCTGGAGGAGAAGTTTGAAAAATCTAATCGAATAGACATTTGGGACAATTCAAATATTCTGAGAATTTAATGCGAAGTGTTGAGTGTGAGGAATTGTTTTGTTATTCCAAATTTGATGACGTGATAAGTTTTTGTATAAAGCATTAATATTAAATTATACCAGATATGGATATAAAAATTGTTTGATATGTTTCGATGACGTTATAGTCAACTTTCTATCATTCTACATTAGATGATATGTTTTACATGGTTTGAAGTGGTATTCTAAACTTTGATGATACAACAAGCTTATATGTGATGACATGTTGACTATGACCTTCCAAATGGAAACATGAAGTGGTTCTTACATAGAAATTGTTAGTTCTATGGTAAAACTGGATTATAATGCCTATTGGTTCTCATTTTCATCTTTGCGAAATTGTGCTAAGTTCTAATTGTCGAACTAGATATTTTTTTCTCTATGGTACATTATCTTGGATACATATTCATTTTTTGAAAATGGATGAGTCTGAGGAGCTTAATCTGGATCTTGACGATGATGATTTACTCAACGAGTAATGTTATCACACCATGGAGGAGGTTTCGTTTTAATTTGCTCTTATTTGGATATTGTGTGGTTTTGTTCATTTCTACGCTGTCATTCAGGAAATCATCATAAGACTAGAAAATTTTCCTCTCCTTGGAGAAGAGAAGGTGTTCTTCCAAAGCCCTTGCATCTTCTTTTTATAAGGAAAGTGAAACGAACTTCGGACTTCGAATCGTGGATCAGACCCCTGTTGTGTTTATGGACGTGGCAGAAAATGAGTTTGCGGTGAAGAAATCCTGTTTCATCCTTTTTGCCTCTTAGTTACTTCTCGGAAACTTATCTGATTTAACTCTTCTTGAAGTCTATCTCAGTAGCATTCAGACAAAACTTATCTGATTTTAACTCTTCTTGAAGGACTGAGTCTGCATCTTTGTTAACTTGACGAGCAACACTTGGTATGGTTTCCGAGCTTAATGTTTTTGTCTATGGCAAGATGCTTTTTTATACATCATGCATCACGCATCATCACACATCATCGACATCATACATCTTAAATGCGTCCTGCATCAGGCAAAACGCATCATACATCAATCAATGTTTTCGTTGATTGCATTTTGTGCCTAGTTTTGTCCTCTTCCGTTGTATTCCTCTGTTTAGTGGTAGAGTTAAAGCTTGTTTATCTGTTTGGGCTGATGCAACTTGTGAGTTCCTTATACTATTGCATCTGGTCTTACATTTATTTTCATCAGTTACTTGCTTTGCTTGCTCCCTCATAAGGGGACTCTCTGTATTCTAACTTCATCACGTTGGTAATCATGACGTTGAGCTGGGCATGATGGGTCTTAAATGGTGAAGGTTTCCTTTTCCTGCTTTACTTAGGGGACAATTGAGGTGGTGCTCTCTTATAAGGCTTTTGGGTTGAAGATGGGTTAAGTTCACATATCTATGCTGCTCAGATCTGGTTTGGGTGTAGATCTCCCCTTGAGCTCTCCTCTTGAGTCGTAACACTTATTTATTCTTCCCTGGTATTGAACTTCTTGTCGTGATGGCATTCTTAGATAATTTTAAAGCGACATCACACTTGAGGAGATCATTTTTAGATACAGCTTCTCTTCTACAGTGTCTGCCTTTTACCCGAATTGGTTTTACCCTTTGACACAACTTCTTCTACAGTGTTAATTTTGTCATTGTGGCATCTGTTTGGTTTCTCCTGAAAAGGGTGTGATGTAGTTTCAAGGTGCAGGATATTATTTGGATGGTTGATACGGGAGATCAGATCGAGTCATCGTTAGTGGGCCGTGAGGTGAATGATCCTTGCCAGCGATTTCAACACCGTTGCTGGTAATATTCCGTTAAGCGGAGAAACGTTCCTGCTGCATAGGGCAGGGAACATCCTTCTGCAAAACGCAGAGTTGCAGAAACAATTGGGCTGAGACGCTGCGTTTCTACTTTCCCCCCTTTTCCTCGTTCAAACGACGCGTTTTGGGTTGGGTTTCGACAAAATCATCCTTTACAAATGACACACACCAAAAGATGGAAAGATACTCGGCCTCATTCGCATCTTCGAATTGCTCCAACTTAATGCAGGTCCAAAATTTGGATCATGAAGGTAAATCGTAGGGTTCGTCGATGTGAGGTATTATGGTTCGTCGATTTGAGGTATTAGGGTTCGTCGATGTGTGGTCTTTGGGTTGTCAGATGTGCGGTTTTAGGGTTTCGTGAATCTGGAAAATCCAATTTTTTTGTTATTCCTCTGTATTCTGAATTTCTGTCAACTGTGACCTCAAGATTTGGTAAGGCATGGATGGCTTGATTGGTTGCATCTCCTCTGCCTTGCATCATCGAGCAAAGAGATCGATTTCATTTTGAATATGATACTTCATTTCGTACTCAAATGTGTATTTATTTTCACATCGATTTTTTTTCAAATACTTCTCGTGGTTCTTCTAGTGGACGGACGATGAACTATGCTGCATTTCAAAATTTCTTACATGTTTACATGTTTGGCAGTCTTGACGTCATCTTTTGGTGTAAGCCTTCGAGGAATTTTCGGCCTTTTCAGGTTGGGGTGTGGTGTTGTTGGTGGCGCTGTACAAGAGTCGAGCTGGATCGAATTTTGGTGAACTGGAATATTCATTTCAGTCATGTACAAAAAATTCGAGTCCGAACTTGAAAAATTTATCGAATAATAATCAAAGCAAAATTTGAATCATATTGAAGATGGGTTTGAATATTGTGGATCAAATTAAGATTATGAATCATTTCATAGAATATAAATTATGATATAAGTAGTTTTTCTAGTCAAATGTACATAATTAAGTTTATAATATAAATTTATGCGTCAAAGGAATCTATTTCATCTCCTTCCTGGACATCTCAATCCTCCAGTTTTCAATGTCAAATTCAACAGCAGAAGTCTATTGAACTCAGGATATAGTCACCGTCAGATCTATCTTAAAACAAACCCTTCAAAAAAAAAAAAAAAAAACTGCAGGGGAGATTGCAAAATGGATCACTTAACCAAAAGCATATACACATTGGATGGATCACTTGACATAATGAGCATGTTTCAGCCACAATTAAGCATGGAACATGTTTTCCAAGACCAAAGATGGCACATAGAACAACAGTAAAGCACTGGTGCTCAAATCCATGAAACAACCATGGATCATAATATGCCCCATACAAATATCTATGAATTCAGCACAGGAGAACCTAGAGAAATAAGAATAGTGTATCAATATTGAATTCTCAGCAAAACAATCAATTCATAGGCTAATTGCCATCCAAAATCATGTCTTTGAAGTATAAGCGCGAACAATATACAAGAATGGTCCTCCTTTTTATCCAATAAACAATCCCAAAACAGCGAACACTAAATCTACAAACCCTGGACACTCCCCTACATCGTAGCCCTTCCTACAACCCCCTTAATCCCAAAACACAAATACAACATCGAACTACATTCATATTCATCAACATTTCCATGATTATCACATTATGATCTCAAAACATGACGAGCAATGAGAACAGACTATAAACCAAGAAACACGGGTACGCAACCAACCCGACACTCTCCCCACCCCCATTCTCCACCAACAGTCTCGAACAAACCCTAGTCGCCCACGCCACACACGCCCCCGCAACCACGAACCCCGCCACCGTCCCCTTCGCCTCGAAAAACAACGCCACGGCCGCAAACACCACAATCGGCATCATACAATACCCAACCACACTCACACACCTATACAGATCCAGATTCCCATTCCTCCCAGCCAAGAAATTCGTAACCATATACACGAAGATCGAGGCCATCGCGATCCACCCGAGGATCACACCGAACTGCACCTTCCCTGCAAGCAATTGAAACAAACAAAGCACGATGTAGAACAAAAAGGGGCCGGAGAGGTCGGGATCGCCGTGGATCGAGGAATCGAGGCGGATCGGGTTGAGGATCGCCTTCGTTTTGTGCCAGATTAGGATTGAGTTGATCTCTAGCTCGTCGAGGAGCGGCGGCTCGTCGAAGAAGAGGGGCCCACCGTGTGATGATGATGACGCGGAAATAGGAGGAGGGTGTGATGACGTGGCGGTGGAGGAGACGTCGAAGGAGAGGAAAGGGATCATCGAAGGGGGAGCAATCGGGGGCTGGAATGGGGCCGCGGCGGCGGGGGCCACGCGCCGCTGGTTGAGAGCGGGTTGAGTGGTGGTGGAGGCGGTGGCGCCGGAGGGGAAGATCACCGGCGGCACGGTGAATTCCTTCGGCATCTTGGGAGAGGCGCGTGGAGGGGTTAGTGGTGGCGCGTGGAGGGGTTAGTGGGGAGTTTTGGACAAGGGGTGTGTATGGCTATATATGATGGAGGAGATCTGGAGGGTAGAATTGGGAATTTGAGATGGGATCGGTGGGATCTGGTTACGTGTGTGTGAGAGGTTGCTACGTGGCTGCTTTCTATTGGATGGGTGCTGTTGCTAAAGTGACGGAGTGGCGGTTTTGACCCTGAAAAGGGTGACGGATACTTTTGAGCGACGGAATCGGAGGATTGAAATCAAACACCGTGATAATCACGTGATATTCATCAAAAGTTTCTGAGATATGAGCAGAAGTGTGCTTCATTCGGGAAGATATATGTTTCTTTTTGGAATCAAAGAAACGTAATTTTGTGTCTTTAAACTTTATTTTGACATAAAATGTCTATGTCTATGCTAACTTAACAAGACAAATGCTTATCCTTGCTTTGGATGATTATAGGGCTTCAAATATGTTATGTCAAATCGAATCATAGACATTGACTCGTTTAAGCAATTAATAGGTTTGAGATTGTATTTAATGTTGTTTCGAACCTAATCGAATCGAGTTTATCCGACTTCTTTCATAAACAGTAAGGTTTGGGTTCATCTCAAATATTTATTCGTGTCTAATCGAGCAAATCTTTCATAGACAAAATCATAATATAATTAAAATAATAATAAAAACACAATCACAAATTCAATTTGATAATATAACATAGTAAATAAAAACTAATATAAAAATAATATTTGACTAAGTTTTTATCATGACAAACGAATACATAAAATAGGATTCGTCAAATTAATACATCTTATTATAAAGCAACATAATCAACATAATAAGAAGTGAGAACAATGAAGTACAAAATTCTTCCTACGCAAGTGCAAAGTTGTTTTCAGGGAAGAAAACATATAGTAGAAGTTTTACATCTCTTATATATATAATAATTATAAAAAAAATAAATATTATATGTATATATAAACTCAAATCTTAAATAAACCTATAATTAAACTGGCTCATGAATATATAAACGAGTTAGATTCAAATTATCGGCAATTCAAGTTTAACTCATTTAAATTTATGATCCTAGAAAATAAACTCTCATGAATTTATTAACGATATTTTGAGTAGATTTGTTTTTTTTAATGAATTAAACAGATGGTTAATGGACAAGAGGAAATAATGATTTCCTTCCCACCTTTTTGGTGAAAGGCCGGTATGTTTCATTGCACATATAAAATCCCTAACCCTCACCTAGTCCATCAAAGTATACGCCATTTGACTCACTCCCACGCCCTGTCGTCTCCTCGAATCCAAATCCCCGATCGCCGGATTCCATTGATTATCTTCGACTACCGCGATTTCAAAACCATTCGCTGCTCATCGCGCTCGAAAATTCGGTGAAAATTCCGTCGAGAATCGTCGGTGCATTGGCGTAATACTCCGATGAAGTCGCCGACGACGAATCAGCGACAATGATGTCGAAAATGGGGCCAGACGGCCAGTGACTTCCTGCATTGCGATTGCGGTGTGCTGATGCGTTGCAGTGAGTCCTCAATGATGGAGTCGTCATCCATGGGCTTCCGATTGGCACGATTTCGTTGACCTCGTGTTTTATCGGCTTCGTGTTGGGGTGGATGTGGTGTTTTGTTTATCTGATTCTGTGGTTTCTTTTGATAGATCGAAATGTGAAGTTTCCGGTTCTTGTTTGAAGTTTATGGAGGCCGAACGAGAGGACTATAATGTAAGTTATTCGCTGGTGTTTTAATTAGATTGCAGATATTGATATTGAGTGTTTTGGTTTATAGATGTTATAGTTATTGTGGATTGGCTGGAGTGATTATTGCTTGTTTAATTTTAATTTTTCTGCTTAGCTACCATTTGATTTATGAAACAGTGGCGAGCCGTGCTGTAGAGGATTCATTTGGATTGGTGGCATTTCATTTGATGATTGATGTGAACTCTTGTAATCTTAGTTAAGTGATCCTAATCCAGTTAGATCCCCTCATAAGTATGTCCTCACGAGTTGTGCAGTTAGATGCTCTGATTCTGTGACAAATAACGGAATGGAGTTTAGGTTGCACATTTGATATCTGCGAGTACACTAGTAGGAATGATGCTTACTATCGTATCATGCACGTCATTGGCGTGTGTCTCAAAGAGGAAACAATTTACTACAGGATCTTTCACTGGTTTGATCCTTCCACTACCTGTTTGAGTCTGTCTTGTTTAGCTAGATGTTGTGACTTCCTGGCAACTTACCGAATCTGAATATTTGATCGACTTTGATCGTTTTTAAGATTGTACATGATTTGTTGGATTCTATGGGTTGTCCACCCACTAACATATGCAATTGTATAGGTTGAATCGAATGACGTATGCTTTTTGTTGTCCGTTTTGCATCACACTTAGATGTCATGTCCTCGAGCTTTAAACGCACAAGTAATAGCTAATTCAAAGCCTTGGTTGCTGTTGGTATGTACTTCATATTCGTTTTTTCATATTGGCCTGTAACCTTCTGTTAGTTCTCAGTCACAGAAATACTCGAGGGGAGGGGGGAGGAATTGAGGATTTAAACTTTTTCATTTTTTCTCAAATAATGGTCTGAAATTGTAATGTACCGGTTCGTTGCAATGAATCAATTCAAATTTGTACAGATTTCAGTTTTTGCAATTTTCGATCACTGCGAAAAATAAACAACACCAAGGTTTATACTGGTTCGTCCCCGATTGATCAAGGATTTACATCTAGTGTAGAGACACAACGATATACTAAAATCACCTTTGCTACCAAAGTGGTTTTCAGAGCATATTTTTGTTTGCTATTCTAGCTTTCTGTCATCATCTTTCAAGTCTGTGGCTTGGCTATGCCATTGTTATTCTAGCTTTCTGTCATCATCTTTCAAAGAACTGTTATTCTGTGAAGCTGTACGTGTAAGGTTTGCCATTTAGCTGCTATAATATAACCTCTGCACTGTATGAAAGATTGCAATTCTTATTTTGCAGGAGAATCTGATTGCAGCATTGACGGGTATTTTGGGAAACATACTGGATTTGTAGTAGCCTCTTTGTCATTTTGAGGAGAAAGGTTAGTACACCGAGCTGTTCTCCCTTACGTCCTCTTGGATAATATGAGTGCCATCTTAGTTTTCTGGGTTTCCGCGATCTTGATTGAACCTTGGCATCTTTTCACTTCATGATGAAATTCTACTTTCTGTGATCAACTCCTCCAAGAAGAGGAGAGGTTAAGGGATCAAAACCCGTTGAGTGTGAAGCTACTTTGTGGTGGTGAGTTTGTCAGCGAAAACTGGTCTAAAAGATCCTCCGGATTTGCGGACCATTGTTTACTTAGAATTCTGTCTCTCTTCGCAAAACTGGCTAAGTAGCTTAGCGCGGCTAAAACAGAACTAAAAATCCTGAACTTTGTTCTTTTCATTTCCGGGGTTGTTACTGGGTATAGCATTCATGGCCAGGGTATTGGGTTTATTGTGGCTTCTGCTTCCTCAAAATTCACCGGTTTCATACTATTCTAGCCTTTAGGAGACTAGGTCGGATGGTGGTTGATGTTGACATGAACTTTGTGGTTGGAACTAGTCCATGAATCAATCCATGGTTTAAAGCATAATAACCGTCAGCATTTGAATACAAATTCTTGTAATTCTGCAATCAACTAGCTATATGCAAACTCACCGACTTTCTCCTTTCGCCATTGTTCTAAGACGTAGGCATATGAACATTTTGACCCAATTCTCATTCTATCACAAACTGTCCCTGCAGAGCTGTGTATTGTCAAAGCTGCTGATGTTGGGTTAACTCTTTTGCACCTGAAGCTCTTGTCTCTTCGATATTGGCATTTCAGCCCTTTGCTGTCATAGTTATCTGCTCCTTGTGTGTGCCCAAAACTGGTTATAAGCGTGGTTGAGAAAACCCAGAGCTCCCCTTTTCTTTCTTTCAGGTTTTTTCCGCCTTTCATGCCCGCCACGTGTAGCAATGATGTAAATACCCTTTCCTCTATTATCTCTTCAGATTACCATCGCTACCCCGTCTCATCTACTCCCTTGTTCATTGCGTCTCATTTTTCGCTAGGTAACACTCCCTTGCTCCATACTCCAGGAAATTCTACTACAATGATCTTTCAGTGATTTGGTATTCGATTATCTATCTGGTCAGCTTATCTTTTGTCTTCACTCCTGAACTTACATCTTCCTCTACCAGCTTGATTCCAAAACCGAAAATTCAGAAGTTATCATCGTTCATTGGATGCCTGAGTTTGATTTCTTCATAACTTTTTCCAGTCTCATTCCTTTTGCTGCTATCTTTGTTCATTCCATTCTTCGTTTTCATTGTTTTGGGCCTGCCGTCGTTGATGCTGGCCCATGGATTAACACTTACGAGGTGAGCAGAGCTTTGTTTGTTTCCCCCCAAAAGGAGGATACACTGAGATTACTTTTGACGGTCCAAAATTCAGTTTTTTGTAGTCCCTTTTTCCAATTTTCTGCTTCTCAAAGACTTTCTTCTACATCTCCTACTTCCCATCCTTAGACATGTAGTCCTTGATTAGAAATCTCGTCTGGAATCTGGACAGACTGGACCTAACCTCCTATTTGCAACATTGATAGTCTAATACCGATTCCTATCGACCCCGTACGTTTTCTTGTGGCTGTCTTTGGTGGTTGCTACAAATAGTAGAGTTTGTTTTATCCAGATTAAGCATAACTGAAAGACCAGGAGGTCCTGACACTGTTAGCGAGCGCCATAAGCAGCTATACTTCAATCAGTTGCTTCCAGCATGTTTATTTCCCGTAACATGAAACCTGTCATAGTTATCTCTGAGTGTGCACGATGTAAAACTCGGGATCTAAGTTAGGGACAAACTAGCCACAGGACATGATCAAGTCCAAAGCACATGTTGCCCGAATAGGATAAAAGATTTTTATATATAACCACCTTGAATTTTAGGTATTTATAAAAATACATCTCAAATGTTCATATTTAAAAAAACATCACCCAAATCAAATGAAATTATCAAAAACACTACTCAAATCATATGATATTTTCAAAATAATTATTATCGTTAGTAAAATTGTTATCTTGAATCATTTTTTTTATTTTTTTCCCTTGTCTAATCTATTCATCAACATAGATTTTTCATCCATTTGTATGAAATTTTATATTTTCATATTATTTTTTCATTTTCGTCAATTTTTCTGTTTCTTAAATCTTAATTAACTTATTAAATTTTTCTAATTCGACCACTTAAATCATAATGATTTTTTTTTTTTAGTGTAAAGATGAAATATTAAACAAGAAAAAATATCAAAAATCATTAAAAACATTGAATTTCCTACTGACAACAGATATTGTATAAATTTCATATGATTTGGATAGTATTTTTATAAATATGAAATTTAAAGATGATTTTTTTTAAAATTTTCAAAAATTAAGATGATCATACGTAAAAATTTTATAATCAGATAAAGAAGACCAGCATGTGTGATGTTTGTGAAGTTTGAATAAACCCTTTAGGCTATAATTTGCATCCTGCAATTACATCACATACTCGTAGAACAATGACATGTAAAAACTATCATAACCATATAGAGCTCATCATCTCTTCTCACTAGCTCCTAGATTGACTTTGAGAACATGGGATAAGTTCTTGATTTCATCATCAAACATCAAAACACTGGAGACAGACTAGATGGAATAAAATGTTTTCATATGTTTTGGGAGAGTGGATTTTTTCCTGTTCACACAAGTAAATTAATTATGGAGGAGTATAAATGAAGGTGAAAAGACGTTTTTGTGGAAGTATGATCTTTGGTGATGATATGATAATCTTGGTTTTGGATGATGGTCAACCTGCACCAGTTTACATGATTTCACGTCATATCCTATGATTTGACATTGTGGGCTCCAATTTGTTTTCCCTATTCTGTTGGTTTGAAATTAAAAGATGATGTTTTGGGAGTAATTAAATTTCATTGACTTTGTTTCTTCGGTGGCAAATCTCCTTGATGACGTTGTTTTGTTTTATGGTCTTGAGTATTGCTGGCATTTTTCAAACGTTTAGAGGTTGTTTTTCTTTTTTCCATCCAAAGTTTTCTAGTTTTATGCAGTTAATCAAATAAGAGTATCCTTTTGAACACAAAGGGTCCCCTAGAACAATTTGATGGAGGAAGGTAGTCGAGAAATTTGAGGTCCTAGAAAATAAGTACTACCTATTTCGATCTTGGATATGATTTAGAAGAAAATTGAAAGGGAGAGGAGACGAATGATGGTTGAACCCTTCCACAACTCTTTACCCGGCAGAGCATTTAGCTTCCTCAATACTGTCATTAATATTTATGGGTTAAGATTTCATATAAGGCACCACATTAAACATTCTTACTCAATTCTTTCATGCTCCAATTCGACACCTACTGCTGAAGTCGTTACATGATGCCATGCCAGTCATCTATCTTAGATTCGACCACCCATAACTCAAGTAATTCATCGCCTTCTCAGTTTTAATGGTTTGATATCGGCTTGTATCGGGCTAGAATGTTACATCTGCTGAGACTGCGATACAGAATAAGCTGGGACATAAGATAAGCTGGGACAATCAGAATAGGGATATTCACCTGGGTTTTATACAGAATACCGGTATTGGGCATCGATGGTGATAGAAGGCTAAGCCTTTTTACCCTCTGAAAAGTTTTAGTTCTTGAACATAATGGAGTAGAACAAAACCTATTCTTGAACAGAGAAGACCTTTGAACTTTCTGTCCTCTCTTCTCTGGTCCCTTGGCAAGTGATCATTTGCCATGGTACAGCAGAACTAATTGGACCAGCCTTCTGTTCTCTTCAACAATTTCACTGCATCCTTGTATGCTTTTCGCTCAATCCTCGCGTTCTAATGATTGTTTTCCAATACGTCCTAGCGGCCACATTCATATGTTATGTACTCTGGTACCGACCCATGTAGCTACCCATGTATATTTATCGTCCTGCCATACGAGTAGGATCTTTATTCTTTGTGCTATTTGATTTCACTGTGCAAGTACACTCATGTCGATGGACCAGCATAAACTCAATTTGACTTGCAGCAGCGTCTTGTTTTTTGTTTGAATACCGCTGCCTCTCATTGTATTGATTTTCAATCTATCTGTAGTAGTTGCTTGTAATTTCTGATACTGTTCAAGTGTTTGTGCCTGTGATCCCTGCAATTTCTTTATGTAAATGAGTGGATTAGTTAGAGGGTGAACTAGACGAGTATGAATTATGGTTGATACGTTGAAGAGAGGATGGATATTCAAAGCTAACTAAGATTATTGGAGACAAAACTTGAATACGATTTTTTTTTATCCCATTGCAATGATTATCATGACAAGGATTTAGGTGGCTCATTGCTCGACATGGAAGAAATTTGCAAATATTTTGCAGGGTAGTCATTATTAATTACAAAACCCCATTACAATACTCATGACAGGAGGGTGAGCATAATCAACATTATGAGCCACATTTATGTGTGCATTAAAAGTATCATAATTCATGAATAGGAGTAAGAGAGTGAAAGAAAATGATGAAGGAAACCAAACAAACCATGTTCATAATTCATGATCATACGTTGATCTGTTACACCCATCATTTTTCACCCCCCTAAAACCATACAAAAAACTAAAGAAAATATGCTACAATGGCCATAACCCAACCATTTAGATTAAAAAACAAGAAAAACACTATATAAACTGAACCCCGATGAGGCAAAATTACAAAGAGGATGCATGGCTGGGGGTCCCACCTACCCAATAACCCAAAACACATTGAAGGGGACAGAGGGGCTCATTTGTAATTTTTGGGGATGTTTGAGGTTGATGATGTGCATGAGAGATTCAGGTCAGGGAGAGATGTGGTGGTCTTGTTAGTGTTGGTGTTGATGCCTCCCTGCTGTTTGGCCAATGAGAGTTTTTGTTTGAGCTCAGTGAGAAGTGCTTGATTCTCTTGGTTGAGCAGCTGAGCTTTCTTCCTCAGTCTCTCATTCTCCTTAATAATGTAGCAGTTCTGCAAGTACAGCTCTGAGTTCAACCTTTCCATCTCTCTTCCTCTGTTTCAAAGTTTTACTATCACTTCTATTGCTTTCACCACCTGCAGATACAATAGAGCTTTGTAAGAAATTCATTTTGGCATCTGCACACTCAGTACACACCGAAGTTATCATGATATACTCTGCACGTACAGTAAAAAACGGAATCCATGTGTTTCAAACTCGAACATCATGACTAAAAGTACCCATGATGCCCTTCTAGTTTATTGTATCTTAGGAGGTCGCTTAATGATATTTCTTGGATATTCTAAGTTGGTGTGCCAAGGACTAGAGACTATTGGATGCGATTAGGTTTTGACCAGACGGGATGTGATGTAGGAACTTTACCTTTGGAGATGGAGAGGCTAGGAGGAGTTGGGAGAAGAGGAAAGAGTGTGGTAGTATCCCTACCAAGAAAAGTATGATGTACAATGTGGAGGTGAAGAGATTTTCAGATGATATATACAAGTGACCATGTAAGGGGAAGAAAAGCTAGGAACAAAAGGAATAAAACAGACATTCTCTTCTTTTGCCCACCAAGTGACAATAACTTCTCTGTTCTTTAAAGTCACAACACCTAGCCCCTCTTCCTCTCCCCCCACCCTACTCTTTAGGTTAACCATTAAGAGACTTCTTTGGCCACTCAACACTCCACGTACGTACTAAACATACCAACAGACAAACACTTACTAAAAGACCCAAAAAACTAACTCTAAGAATGGATATTCCAACAAACGAACCCATTATTGGAAATGCAAATATATCAAATGGGTAGGCCTTGTTTGGGATGCAACAAGAAGATTAGGATTTCTAGATGTTTGTTGAGAGAAAAACAGGGGAAAGAAACAGAGGACAAGCTGTCTTACTAAGAATTTCACAGAAGGAGCAGAGGCGGTTGAAGTGAAGGTGGTGAAAGAGCTAGGGAGTGGGGGACTGTAAATTTATAGTGGAGGAAGATGAAGAGGAAGAGATATGGGGAGCAAAGGGGACATTGGCATCTCATCTGCCACAACAATCATGCATTGTGTAAGCATGGAAGGCGGCCGGGTAGGGGCGTGGGTTTAATGGTGAAGTAATAATGTTGAATCATTAGAATACAGAGAAGCGAGTTAAAGAAACCCCCCCCAAAAGAAAATGAACAAATGTTTTCCCTCTTTTTTTTCCCAGGGAAATGATGATGAGGGGAGAAAGAGAGTGGAAGAGGCATGTGAATGATGGTGGAGTTGAGTCTGCATGGGTATTATTGGAAATTTATTTAATGGGTTTATTTCATGGGTTGAAGAGGAAGAGAGGAAGGATCCTAGAGTTATTGGTAAACGATAGTAGCACTCTTGATATACTGCATATTGGGGACAACTTATCGATGAACGAGAAAGTTTATAAAGCTTATGTCACGCATAATGTTTCGTGTAACATATCTTATGTACTACAAAGTGTTCCTGATGGATTCGATTGAACTCTTAGACGATGATGGAGTTGATACTTGAGGGGTATAATTGAAATTTGGCTCATGGGATGATGTGAGGGACAAGAGGGCTCTCGAAACTTTCAAATGATGGCGGAGTTGAGACTTATTCTTGAGGGGTATAATTGGAAATTGAGTTCATGAGCTGAAGAGAGGAAGAGGAGGGGGTCTCTCAACTCTCGAATGATTTTGGGCTAAACCATCCCAAGATTCGCAATGATGGTTTTGGATTGGTTTGAAATTGAGCCCTTCACTCACCTCACAGACCTCTCCTTGTCCAAATCTGAAGCTTGTTTGCTTCTTCTTCTTTGCTTCTTTCTATTAATACCATCATCACCAAAAAGACAAACAAATTATGCTAAGATAACTCTTCTCATAACAGTTATTCCTGTCGAGGAGAAAACGTTTCAAGAAATCTTCGTGATCGACTTTAAGCGTTAGACATAGATAATAAGCTCGAACACTTCCCAAAAAAAGTAAGATAACGGAGGCCGAAAATCTGCTTTGATGTCTGAAAACATATGAACACATAGCAACCGATAAGAATCAATGCTGTCCATGTAATGAAAACATATGGTTCTTGTGATCTGTATCAGATATCAGGGTGGCTACTTTAAGATTTAGATAATGACTAATATTAACCACAACCTGCTACTGCATTGAACTTATTATACCGATCGATTACTTTCTTTACCTTTTCTGATATCACTAATTACTTTCTTTATTTTTCTCTGATGCCAATTAATATCGTGTTCTTATGTTCCTCTAGAACACCTATGATCTTTAGCCCTCTCCTCCCCGCATTGCCTTTTCCGCATCATCTCCTTTTCATTTATTTCTGATTTATGCTCAATAATAATGGCTTTTGTTTCCTTTTACTATGTTTTTTTGTCATGGATTCTAGGTTGTAAGGTGAGAACCCAATAGACAGTAGCTAACTATGTAGGAGTATGTGCTCAAGTTCTCAAAACTAAGATTCTAAGATGGGATGGATAATGGGCCTGAGCATATGCTCGTCGTGTCGGTTTTATTTTGATAATGAGATTTTGGAATTTTAGTGTTCTGTTTCTTGATTTTATGTGCATGGACTGTCTTGATTTGGCATGATCTTAGACTCTTCGATGATGGCGATCTTCTTTATGCTTTAAAATTGTGCTACTTACCTTCTAAATCATTAGCGTACTGACTTTTACACTTAGAATTTGATTGTCACCATAGAAATTTTGGAGTACTTGATTCTTTTAAGGGTGTATCCTAGATAGGTATTATCGAATACTAAGCGAAAATATGGTGATGTTTCCCCATCACGGAACATCCTAGTATTGTCCCCTTTTGAACATACATGTCTATGATACTCTAACTCGATCGACTCCTACCCCTATCAAGTCCTACTCCAAAGTTTCTAGGAATATCGTGGATTTAGAATTTGGGATTAAAGGTCATGTTTGAGTTTGAGGATATCTCCCCTGGTGCCCAATCTATATTGTGGACCAATGCTATGTTTTGGCCAACCCCATCGTAGCTATATAAGTTTGACACTATTTGGCATATGATTGTGAACTTGAGAATGGTCCATGGTGTTCATGTGCCGAAGGAAAAGTTGATCCACTTGAGTAAGTCTAGGTGCCATCGTTGTCTATCACACATGGTTTGTCTTGATTTTCTCTCTTGTGAATCTTTATATCTTCTCAATGTATATCTGTTTTGTACAAACGTTGTCTTGCAATTTAGGTAGACTAGATAAATGTTCAGATTTGGATCTTAATTAGTACACATTATGATTTGTCCCGATCCGACTTTGTCTTGCGATTTAGGAGTATCTGAATGACCATATGCTAGAGTTGAGTTGTCCCGAGCCGACTTCAAAGTTCAGTTTAAGCTTGAAAAACTACTACACATTATGATTTGAATGCTGATCATGCGTATGCTTTCGGTGTTGATCGAAAGACCTTATGCTTTCAGTGTTGATCGAAAGATCATGGGCGTCTCTAAATGTGTTACTATATGTTACTCTCTTTTTGTCTTTCTTCATTTATGTGATCTTTGGATCATTTGTCACAACTTTCATGTACCTGGAAGGAGAATATGATGATTGGATACTTTACATTATTGTTTGAATGGGTGGCATTGTAGTCTTCGCGTGAATATAGCTTTCAAATAATCACTCATTATAATTACTTGTATGCTTCTGTACTCTTTTCCTGGCTCAATATGGGAGTTGTTACTTTAGAGTACAGTAGGGTCCCAGAGGATATCTTGCCACACATTATCCACGCATCTCTCTGTTGGATTAAATGTTGCAAAACATTGTAGCCTTTCTGGAAATATGCTGGGCTTGTATGTTGCAGAGGAAGTCGTCGGACCGAAAACTAAAAACTCAAGATAAAATATCTATGAGTATGATGTGCGCGCTCTCTGGTCTATCTGTAGATCTTTCAAATTGCGTGTAACATGAAATGAAATGATACTGTTATGGGCCTTATGGCATACACGAAATACATGGGAGTAACTTGTTTTTGATCTTTTCATGTTCCTTATGCAGGTTATTTGACGAGCAAAAAACTCACTATAACCATCGAAGACATGTTAAGGCATCGAACAGCTCTCCACGCTCCTCCCTCTCAGCTAGGCTATACTCATGTAAGTTTTTCTCAATTATCATGGTTTTTTATGATATCAGTAAGTTTTTGCCGAATGCCTCTTCTCTACCCCGAGCTGTGATCGGATACTTGAAACATGGCCCTGACTCGGAGTGAAATTATGTGAACCAGTTAACCAACCCGGATAACAGTGAACTAATTACTTGGGTCATGTTTGTCTGAGTTGTGAGTTGATTGTTTCCGTCAGATGATCGTTCGTGAAATATGTCGATGAACACAATTACTAGTTTAAACGTATATATCTAAGTATTTAATTAGTCATAAGTCGAAAACCTCAAGACTTGCTAGAGTCATCTAATTTGTCCTTAGGGCATTTTTTATATCGTTATTATTTTTTATTTTTTTTATTTTAATGACGGGTGAAACAAAAATGTTTAGTATTGATTTATATTTCTTAAATGGATGAAAAAGAAATAGAAAATAGAAAATCAAAAAGGATTTTTTTTCTGTTTCTTGTTTTATTATTTGGTTACAATATTCAAGATCTATTCTGCAAAAAATCATTTTATTTTTTTAAATGATTTTAATTTTCATTATTGATTTTCACCTTGATGCTTATTTTGATTTTTATAGTGTTTTTTACCAAACAGCCTCTAAAGTTTCGGCAAGAGAAATCGATCATCGAGGCCGTATTAATGGTGAAGGATGGTACAAAATGGGGAACCAAAAGAATGTTAACTTTGGGAATAGCTGGCAGGCCTAAATGTTGAGTAAAGTTTCCTAGGTTCTGAGGAGGTTATTAAATCCCCAGCGGCCGCTTTCATCACAAAATTTCAACGTTGCACTGCATATAAATTATCCTCCCTTTGATGAATAATCAACTGTTTTTGTCAGAATATATTCTTCCTTCACAGGTTGCTCCCAGTTATGGCACACATGGTACAACTAAAATCATCGATTGAAAGGTATTTATTGGTTGAAGCTAGTTGAGGTCCAAACTTAGGTCATTCTCTCCCCTAAAACTATTCATAGTCCAAGCGGCATGTCATGTCCTGGGCCCATCACGATGTCCGGATCTAAAACACGATAGTTCATCTTGATAATATCAAATGTTTCGAAAGTACTTATCTATTGATAATGATTTCGTAAATGATCATTCATTTTATATGATTTTTTAATTCCGGTATTACACAACGACGTTGTACGTGCAGATAAGAAAAAAAGTTGCTAAATCGATAATATTAAACATTGATGCTTAATTCATATGGCGGTAGTTTATGTCTTTATCTTGTAGTCATACTTATAATTCAGTAAGTTTGGGGACAAACAGAAAATACAATGAGTTTATTTATTCATCTAAGTGACGTCAGTATACATTGTAATCTCTTTTTGATCCTGCCAAAACTTTCCCTGGTGCCCTTGAGATTATTGACCAAGAGAAGATGAGAGACTAGCATATCATCTTTCCTAGCTAACTATGTATTCTTATTAGCAAGAGCAGAACAACAAAGTTTGTCTACTATAGATCTCGATTCTATGCTCTAGTTTGAGCAGGGATAAGCTGAGAGACTTGTCAACCACACGGAATCAGCTGTTACAGATTCGTCGTCGTCATTCCTGTGCCATGTCCAGGATGCACTCGTGCCATTCACAATGTTTAGTTCACCGTGGCCAAAACTAGCCTCTCTGAACAGAGATATGCTTGGTTGTGGACTCATGTAGCTGGCAGAGGTACACTATGTTAGCAACATATAGATCATGTCAGAAACAACACATGTTACAATTTATACATGTAGGAACACTTACTCTGTAGCAAGGCCTTCACGGTTGCCACCATCTCCAATGTTGATGTACACCGGACCGCAGTTATCGGCTTGTCCATTGTAGACACGAGTCTGTTGGCACGTCGAAAACAGAACAGAGTGGATTAGCCCATCGCTGTATTGATTACACTGGTCATTAGGAGATCATATATGAGAAAGGAAAGCTTACGAAGCGTTCATAGGCATGGACATGCCCAGCGAACACGACATCAACTTGATACTGATACAACAATGCTTCCATGGATTGCTTCATGTCTACTGATTCTTTCTCCCCTTGATGTGCATAGTTCGAGTTATACCAGGGCGCATGGAGCAGCACAAAGAGCCAAGGAGTTGTCTGCCTATTGACAGATTGCAGGTCATTCTGAAGCCACGCATATTGATCCGAACTCTGGTCAAACTGAGAGTACGAGGATAACATGATGACATGGACGCCAGCGACATTAAAGGAGTAGAACTCATTGGAGTCAGAGCCGCTCTCCGCATATGGCATTTGCCACCTTGAGTTATATGCTGTGAATTTGGCCGGAGGGACATCTTTCTCCACATCATGGTTTCCTACTGTCACCATCCAGGGTCGCTGGCTAGCCAATGGCTCGACCAGGAGGCCGAACGAGTCCCACCTTGACTCGTCATAATCCGCATAAGACAAGTCTCCGGGCAACAACAACATGTCGTAGTTTGTTTGTGCAATGTGTTGGAGGGTCGATTGTGTCCATCCTGTCTGGCCTAGATCACCTGCACTTGATCACATTACAACGCTATCCTTATGTTAAATAAAGTTACTTCCAGATTCTGATCGTGTTTCTCAACGTCACTGCAGGTGTAAGTAATTTTTACCTACGACGACCAAGTTGAGGGGGAACTGAGCGGGAGGAGTCGTGAAGTTGAAAGACCGTGTTGAATCCCCGCTGCACTGATAGTAGTAGGTGGTGCTAGGCTGCAACGGACCGATCACGGTCTGGTGAATCTGCCCAGATTGGTACGATTGATAAGAATAGGTAGTTGAGTTCCCTTGGGCGCTTGTAGTATAAGCTCCTGGTGAGGTCCCGTAATTGACCGTTGAAGGAGCTGTGGCGTTTGTGACCCATGATATCCTCGCATTGGTGGTGCCTGACAGTGATACATGAACCTGTTGGATTGAGAATTGTTAGTATGAGAACACAGATTGTTTTGGGGCCAGAAAGCCCAATCGTGACCCCAGTAACGGGTCCATTTAGGATGAACTGAAGCCCATCTTGGCCCGAAACAGGTTGGTTTTTCTTTCGAGTAGCATAGTCATCTTTGAATGCAGTCATGCAGAGGTAAAACAATGCTTTGAGTTTTTGTCTTGTTTTTGTCTTGTTTTAATCCTAATCAATTTTGAAAGGTATTGTAAATACCTGCTGAGGAGTGGTAGGATCTTCATAATCATCTAAGGTTAAGAAAAGTGTTTCTTCTCGTGGTGGCGGACGAGTGTATGAAAGAGCACTGCTGATCAATCCGACCAGCAGTAGCATAAGAAGTGCGCCTGGGACGGCCATCTTGGCCAGCGAGCAGAGTTAGACAACCGTGTTATCGATTAGTTTTAAGGTACTGATATGAGCTAATCAAAGGGGTGGATGAATTCTCATGGGATAAACGTTTTTCCTTGTCATGTATTTATAGGTTTATGAGTCGAAAGTATAGCAAGACTTTGTGTGTTGATTTATGTTGACTCATTAACTCAAGTGGTATACGAATTTGGTTAGATTTACTTGTCCTTCAAAATTTCTTTCCTTTGCATACTCTTAGGGGGCAAAATATGGAGTAAAACACTTCCGATCATGTGGTAGTGATGATGGACAGATCAATGATATTTACCATTTTACATTAGTTAGCATGGTCAAATGACTGTTTTTGTTACGTGTCATCTTGGGCAAGGCAACCTTATATTACACGTTGTATGTCTAATATGGTTGACGATGTTGATATATTCTTCTGTGAGACTTGGAGAACTTTACGCAACGTAAGTTTAATTGGAAGTACTTAAGGTATCGTTTTGTTATTCAGAAGTACATGTTTGAGTTTACCGACATATATATACTCTGGAAATTGAAACATTGAAGGGGTATATATATCTCATATTTCGAGTAAGTGTTCCAAACCATGTCAGATCGTATTCATGCATCAAAACTTGGCTTAGTGTTATGCGCAGGTTTGGCTTGGCTTACTATAACTAATGCAATTGTAGACAGGTCGCTTTGATTAGTTGACCTTGAATATCCGGATATCCAAAAGAATAAATTTTGAATGTTGGGATAAAGTATTGAAGTAATCATATTTAATTAAAATAATGTTTTTTATAAGTTTTAGGTAGTTGAAATGAAATTTAAAAAAATTATATGTGTTTTTTGATATTATGTTTGATTTGAATTGATTTTTTTTTTTGTTGAAAAAATCCCTTTCCCCTAATGTAATTATGTTTGATGAGTTTTCATTTCTCCTGGTAACAGCGCAATGAAACCCAAATCTACAACACATTGTATCGAGAACAGAGCTCTCATAGCTTTCCTAGCACAGCAACACCAACTGTACAACTCTAATCCTCTTTCGAGATATTTAAATAACTTACAAAGAAACGTTATTGCTCATTACATCGGATCTCGCCCAGTATAATCTATTTTATGTTTTGAAGTTGACGAATTCCGATATCGGATTCATAGGTTTAGAGTGGATGTACGAGGTGATCCCCAAAACCTCAAGTGGCAAAGTAAAACATAGATTAGAGCATAGAAACGTGCAAAATAATGAATATCAATAGTGTATCTAAAGTTTTGGACTCATCCAGGCCCATGGGCCTTTGGTCTACTAGCTGGTCCACTTCAAAGAAAGGGATATCGTCTGTCGGCATCGTCTGATGTAAACGTTCAACCTAACCCATTATTAGTCAGATCTGCTTAGTCAGCAGCAACAAAAAGGAACTGCCCGCTTATAATAATAAGAAAAAAACATCGGACACATCTCCCTTGTGTCATAGTTATCGGAACCAACGGATCGGATTAATGGGTCATTATTTTATTCGATTGGATTGTCGATCATTTTAATATTTTTTTTAATATCAATATCGATATATTATATTTGATCAAAATATATATTTATAAATTTTATATAAATAAAAACATAATTTATATGTATATTTTTTTAGATTTTTTGAATATTTTTTAAAGATTTTTTTCTTCGATTGGACAGTTAACTGTCCGGATTTTTGTTCGATTTTAACCGGTTTTCACCGTGTCAATCGGTGTCAACTCGGGTCGAATGCTTATTTGATTTTTGTTCGGATCCACTCGATCGAGCCATCGGGTCACGGTTGAGTTGGTTGGATCGATCCGATTTTAATAACTATGTCTTATATCTATCTATTTCATAAAACTATGAATATATTAAAAATGCCATTTATTTAATTCTTATTTTGATGAGCATTTTTCTCATTATTATTATCAAAAAACGATCGTCTCACAATAATCATCTTACTATATAAATTATATATTTTATATTAAAACCAATGTATATAGAATAATATTTATTGGTCTTACAAGATTCTAACTCAACAACTCTTTAAACAGAGAGTTGTAAATTTTATGTAACTCACGAGTAATGATCCAAAACTCTATAGGAGTACAATTGTAAGGTGCAGGCAAAATTAAAAGTTGCTGTGGGGGGTCAAATCATGATATGAGATGCAACTATTTTATCCACTGAAACGTGGAGAAACAAAACTTAACCATCATAGCAGTTCGCATTCACCAGTATATCCCCTCTTTTCCATCCTCTCTTTTCCTCGCCCTTTTCGCCGAAGCTTTTTCGCTCTCGGCGTCGGCGGAGAACGAAAATGGAGGCTGCCGGCGAGGCGAATTCTCAACTCCACGGAGACGGCGGCGGCCTCTCAAACGGCGTCGTTGTCGTCGACGGCGACGGCGGCGGATTTCATCGGCAGAAACTCATCATCGACACCGATCCTGGAATCGGTTTGTTTGCGCTCACACAAACTCACATTCTTTCGCTTTGTGTATCTGTGCAGATTCGCATATTCGAATTGCTAATGTGGCCTAGATATGAGTATATATTTGCTTCTTGGAATGCGATATTTTTAGTGATTGTGTGATTCGGAGATGGAGTTGGCGATTTTGTGTTCGATTTCGTGCGTTTTGATATTTATTGGGTAAAACTCTTATGCAATATGATTTGCTTGAGTAGAAGCATGCTCATCGTTGATATGGAGTTGTGAGAGGTGTTAGGAAACTGAGAGCAAATCGGTCCGCGATCGTGATCAAAATTGAGAGATTGATTTTCATGTGGTGGTAATCGAATCAAGTAGCGGCGTCTGACGTTTGAGTGGAATTATTGGCTTCCGATAGAGTATATTGACTTAGATCTAACATGCAAATAAAATGAGAAATCTCCATAGGAAGTGTCCGGTCGATGAGCTTTTCGTAGTATCTTTTGCATTTTCATAGATGCTTGTATATTGTCCTAGTCTCATGTACAAACCATGCAATATTGCGCGTTTTGATGTCATGAAGCTGATTTGTGTGTCTGAATTGAGATCATTATTGAGTTTGCAGATGATAGCATAGCCATCCTAATGGCATTTCAGACTCCAGAAGTCGAGATCATAGGATTCACCACAATATTTGGAAACGTCTCGACAGAAATTGCCACTCGGAATTCCCTGTCGCTGGTACATACTCGGTTGCATTTCATCTGGCCTTTTTTTTTTTTTTTTTTGTTCATCAGCAATGGGTTTTCATAAGGAAAGTTTGCAATTCCCTCTACCTCTTTGCAAATGATTACTATGCCTAACTGTTTTTAAATCTGCAAAAAGGATAGTGTGAGATCGCTGGATATCCTGATGTTCCTGTCGCAGAGGGCAGCCCTGGACCTCTCAAGGTAATTGAATCTTACCTGTTTGCTTCTTATTTGGAGGACAGTGTTTAAGCATCTTAGTAGTTCGATAAAAGTTGCTTTGGATTAGTAGATTAGCCCCTCATCATTTTCCATCTTATACGCTTTGGATTCATGCAGGGTGGGATCCCTCGTGTGGCTGACTTCGTTCATGGTTTGGATGGTCTGGGACACATAAATCTACCTCCACCAAAGACAAAGAAAATTGATAAAAATGCTGCCGAGTTTTTGGTAGAAAAAATCTCAGAATATCCCGGTGAAGTATCCATTCTGGCCCTTGGACCCTTGACAAATTTAGCTCTGGTAAGGGCTTATCATTGAGAGGTAACATTTCTAGGTCGTCTATTTCACCATTCTGTTGTCTATGTCGGTCATCCTGCTTTTTTTTTTGGTATTTTTTCTGGTGCAGGCTATTAAGAGGGACTCATCTTTTGCTAGCAAGGTGAAGAAGATTGTTGTTCTCGGGGGTTCCTTTTTTGCGCTGGGAAATGTTAATCCTGCTGCTGAAGCAAATGTAAGTCAGTATCCAAAGTTCTCCTTGTAGTTGTAGTCTTGCTCATTACTGAACTGATATAACTACCAGAAAATTGCTCGAGTATGAAGATCCTCAGTTTTTTTGCATTGTCTTCCTAGAAACAGGGAGCTCTAGAATTTAGCAATGTCTGTGATTGCTGTGCTTTTCAAGTACTTCAATATAATGCTTGATAGTATGAACCGAAGCCTCTTTTGGATTGCTTAGCATGAAAATGCAAATTGTGTCAATAACTTTTATACGCGACTTCTGGCGTATATTGTGTTACCGCGCATTACTTGTAGTGGGTTCCCTAAATGTTGTGGCTATACAGATTTATAATGATCCGGAGGCAGCTGATGTGGTCTTCACTTCTGGCGCAAATATCGTTGTGGTAGGGATCAACGTCACAACCCAAGTCAAATTCACTGGTAGGAAGTAAACTAAAAGCATATTTCCCTAAGATTTGGTTTTGTCACTGGCATTGTCTAACTCAATCCTTTTTGGATGACAAACCTTCCCGCTCCCAGACGACGATCTCTTAGAGCTAAGACAGTCAAAAGGAAGACATGCTCAACTACTCATGGACATGTGCAAGTTCTATAGAGATTGGCATGTGAAATCCGATGGTGTATATGGTAATCCTTCTCAGGCTTTCTTGTTACTCTTCAATCATTAAACGGCATGGATAGAATTATTCATTCATGGTGTTAATTGGGCTTTTCTTTGTGATGGATCTGAATTTTGGAAATTATGTATCTAGGGATCTTCCTCCATGACCCAGTCAGTTTCCTGGCGCTTGTTAGGCCTGATTTGTTTACATACAAGGTTGGAGTCGTGAGGGTCGAGACACAGGGTATCTGTGCGGGGCACACCTTGATGGACCATGGCCTGAAGAAGTGAGTAGCTTCTTATGCTTTACACTCTATTTATGGGCATTATGCAATGAGCATTTGATGGACAGTTTGCGAAGCCCACGTTTGAGAGAAATATGCGCCAAAAAAAACAGCATTCATATGGATTAGCCATGAATGCAATTTGCTTCGTGATCTTCCTTCTTTTCTCTCTTCAAATTCCTGACTAGCTAGTACACATTTTTCTGATGATGATGTACAGATGGAACTCTAGCAATCCTTGGACAGACTATTCTCCGGTATCGGTTGCATGGACAGTTAATGTTGAAGAAGTCCTGCGATACATCAAGAAACAAGTGATGAAAGCCTGAGAGGTATTTCACCAAGAAACAGTGATGAAACCCTGAGAGGTATTTCACGCATTGCTTCGATATGGGAGTTAGAAGCTGAAACCGCTTGCAATTGTTGACCTCAATGTCCTCACCACTTTATTGTTACTGATACACACTTATTTCCTCATTCTGGTAATTCAAACGCTCAATGAGAGTAAAGCATCAAGAATGCAATGAGAACATCAATGTTTTGATTAAAGTGCTGCACTGTGCTTTTTGTAGTCATTGTGAATTTATAAACCATAATTAGTACAATGATGCCGTAAAGTATCAAAAACCATGATGAGATAAGTAGTGGTTGTAGTCTCCTAGAAATGTCAAATTTTGATGGTCCTAGAGTTGCACAATATTTTCAACCTTTTAGTGCAGATATTGCCTTCCTACGACGAGGTAGTTGAGAAATAACGCATAGGTACTAGACTGGTATTCTGGAGTTAGCTTATTGTCTAGGTTAACAAAAAAACCTGATCATAAGTTTTCAGGCCAAGTTGCATATTATTGGTATGATAAAAGAGATCAAAGTGCTTGTGCTGCCTGATACATAATCTTCCTAAGACGTCTACTGATCCATCTATTGTGGTGCACCCTTTCGATATCTAATGTTGTATAGCCTCACCCACCATAGAGCGTGATTTCGATACTCATTCCAAAGATGGATAGCATAGAGATGAAAAATGGGGTATCGAATTTGGGAGAGGAACTAGGTATTGTGCAAGACACAAGACTTTCTTTCCTTCGAGTTTGGTGTGTTCTGAAACTGGTTCTGGTCCTCAGAGGTGACATTGAACGCTGCCTGGGGCACTTCAGGAAATAATGCCTTCCACAAAGCCAAGTGAGTGAACATCGGATTGCATATATCGAGAAAGCTGGTTGAATTTAGACACGGTATATATCATACTTGGATAAGAGAAAACGGTCGAATACAGTCTTATGCAAGGGAATTCACTCAGGGGTCGTGATAATGGAGAACCATTCCATCCCAGTTTCATCAGCGGTCTTCGAGACAACAAAGAACCTCGGATGATGAACAGATTCCCGGCCTTTATTTTAGTCTGATAATAGTGTTCCACTGTGCTTATTGTAGTCATTGTGAATTTATTAACCTTTAGCAGTATAATAATGCCGGAATCTGGTTATTTGTGGGTTCGATATTGGGCAATTCTTGGTTATGTCGTGACCTAGCGCACACGTTTTATATCCAAGTAAATCTCTGCTCAGCCAAAACGTTGTTTCCATGAGCATCAAAATTTTCAATATCTAGATGGTAAATAATTCTGAATTGCCGAAGTACCAATGAAATTATGGCACCAGGCTTAAGGAGAAAGAGCTGCATGGGTTAAATCCTTGGTTACCTGAAGTAGCATGTGAAATCTAATTTGGCACGGGATTATGTGGATACGTAATCTGTAAGTTCTAGGTTAAGTTTCATAGTACTGATGTGATAAAAAGATCCAAGATACTAGAGTTAATTGATGTGCTAGCTCTTCTTTTGAAGTCTAACGATCCATATTTTTGGCATCTTTCAACGTGAGATTTCGGTCTAGGATAAAAACTGGGGTATTGAAAATTTTCTCTCTATTATTTCACCAAAAGAAAAACGGAACATAATTCGGGATTGAAAGAACTTGAAGATGGAAAGATGCAAGCCAACCTCATCTTACTAAGCTAGAAATCATGAAACTAAACTGGAAAAAGCATCCTAGACTTCGACTTCTGTCTAGGATGGTGCGAAGAAGATGGCATCTGAAGTCCTCTTCGGGCGGAATTGGTTCTCAACTTCAGGCGTGACATTGAACGCTGCCTGGAGTGTTGATTTAGATCTATAAGTGGTGTTTGGCCGGTGGAAATGAACAGTGACCGGTCAATAGTGAAAACGCTTTCCTTGTCTTTTTCCTTTTGTCAAGATTATGACTAACATGGAGCACTTCAGGAGATAGAGTCCTTCCAGCCAAGTGTGTGAAATATCGGACTGCATATAACCAGAAAGGTTAAATTCAAACACCATATATATATATATATATATATCATACTTGGATAAGAGAAAACCGTCGAATACAGTTAGGGAATTTACTCAGGGGTCGTGATGATAGAGAACCACTCCATTGTTGGGCCTGGAAAATGGTCCAGCCCAAGAAAATAAACTTTGACCAATACTTGTGCATTATCTGGACTTTTGTTTTTTGCTGCAGATTTTCTTCCTCTAGTGTGAAGAGCCGTGTTTAGTTTGGCGTGTGTTTCATTTTGTTTCTATCTTCAGGCGCAGCTTTCTCCTTCCAATACCTAGCAAGTCGGTTGCAGCTTCTTCTTCCTCCAAAGTGAGTTTGGCTGCAGCTTCTTCTGCTTCTTCCAGTGAGGGTGCGCGGCTGCTTCTTCTTCCTTCGAGGTGCGCAGTTCTTCTTCCTCCTCAAGTGAGCTGCACTTATTTCTTCTTCCTGAGTGAGTGGTGTGCACAGCTGCTTTCTCTCCAGTGATGTACGAAGCAGTTGTCTTTTCCAGTGATGTGCGCGAAGTTGTTGTTTTCTTCCAGTGATGTGTGAAGCTGTTGTCTTCTTCCAGTGAGTGGCACAGTTCTTTAGTTTTCAGGGGCAGAGTTTTCAGTTTTCCAGTAACAGAGGAATTCCAATGGCAGAGCATTTCCAGTGCAAAAGCAGGTTTCGAGTGCAAAAGCAGTTTTGAATGTAATTGGGATTTTGGAGCGGGTAGTTTCCATTATTGTTATCCCTACTGCATGCCATTTCTGCTTTTAGTGTATGCCTCAAGTTTTAGGTCTAAAACTTGAGAAGAACAATTGTACCTGTTTACTGGAATAGTGGATTTTGCCGGTGTGCGCTCCGTGTTTTTTACTCTCTAACTTGGGAGGGTTTTCCACGTTAAATATTGTGTCTGTGTGATTGTGGTTGTTTCTATATTTATCAACACAATAGCACCGTCTCTTGTTAGTATTCCGAAAATAGTTACCGGAAACCCAACATCCATGCCAGTTTCATCAGCTATTTTCGAGACAACAAAGAACCTTGGGGCCATGAACAGATTCCCAGCCTTAACTGTAGTCTCCAGCTTCTGCTTCCCATCGACCCCGACAATCTGAAGTCTCCCACTGCCCCTGACAATGTAGGTCACCTGGAGGGCAGAGTCACAAGAAAAACCAGGAGAGCACATGGACTTCCCATATATCCTCACAAGATCAGCACCAAGGCCGCCCTCCCCGACCAAGGGAAGGTTCTTGGTGTTCATCACCACAACACAGCCCCCGCCCTTGATGTCCACATCCAAGGGCGCCTCCTCGCAGTTCAAGGCCATTCCCTCCTTGTCCTTGTCCTTCGGCTCTGGCATCTTGATGGAGCCATCCAGCTTGACAATGCCCGAGCCTGATTGCTTGGTGACCAGGGTCTTGGCAGTGGCCTCATCCACGTCCCATGCCCTGAACACGAACTCAGTTGAGAACCCGTTGAAGATGCCGTTGGTTCCAGTTAGGAAGAAGTCAGTGAAGGAGCCGGCTTTGTGGGCCTTGGAAGTGTCTCATAGAAAGAGGACGACTAGCTCGGTATCATCCTTGTTGTATCACCAGGTAATGACACCAAAGGGAAGACCGATCGAGTGCACACTTCTACGAGCCACCATATTGTTGGGTTTTCGGTAACTATTTGCGGAATACGAGAAGCAACCACAATCACACAGACACAATATTTAACGTGGAAAACCCTCCCAAATTGGAGAGTAAAAAACCACGGGGCGCACACCGGCAAAATGCACTATACCAGCAAACAGGTACAATTGTTCTTCTCAAGTTTCAGACAGACTTGAGGCACACATTAAACAGGAACACAAATTGCTACA
>LIEC01007412.1:0-27029 GCA_001925005.1 Drosera capensis
ATTGGTCCACTACAAAAAGGAGACTTCAAAAGTTTCGGGACTTGAAAATGAGATACAAGTCACGGAAACGTGCTCGTCTTCCGAAGAAAGAGGCAGCCGCATTAAAAAGACAATTATCTCATTTGCAAACATATATGGGTGGGATTACATATATGAAAAGATTACCTGATATTGTAATCATCCTTAATCAGGACAAAAAATCTACTGCCCTTCGAGAATGTATTACTTTGGGAATTCCAACGATTTCTTTAATTGATACAGATTGTGATCCCTATCTCACCGATCTTCCGATTCCAGCAAATGATGACTCTGAAAAGTCACTCCGATTAATTATCACTAAATTAGTAGTCGCAATTTGTAAGGGTCGTTCTCGATATATTAAGAGATTGGTGATTCAGAAAAAAAAGAAAAAAAAAAGATTCGTGAACTCTATAATTCGAAACCTATGCACTCATATATAATGTAATTCGAGTTTGATCTACGAACAACAGAGCATATACAAGCAGTATGAGCTAGCGTGACATATGAATTCTATACAAATATGTGTATCTCTTCACAAACTATGTTCAATTGTGTATATATATGTAAAACTCGGATATATGTATACCAGTAACACTATTCTTTGTTGTCGGCGGAGTGGTCCGTCTTTTGGCCGCCAAGAATACGAGAAATTTGTAGTCCTCTGCTGAATGCTTGGTTGAATAGCATTCTTGTTTGGAAATCTGAAACAAATGGAAACCACGCCAGGAACGCGACAGGGACGAAGAGCGCCAATCCCATTACGATTTCGTATCCACGTGCAAAAGTCTGAACAGATCCCCAGAACCCGGCTCTTAAGATCAGTGGCTTACTGGCTTGGGCAATCTGCATAAAAAGAAAAAACAGTCACCAAGGTGATAGACTATATATGAAACTAATTAAGCGAAGGAATAACAGAAGGGAATGTAAAGCAGGTTGAGAAGCTTATCGAGTCAAGTGATTCACTCACCAAAAGCAATCCCCAACCAGTCGGCATGAACGCAAGAATACAGACGATAATGTCCAGGAACGTCATCTTCGCCACCACAATCAAGGTGACCAGAATCCCCACTGAAGTTAGAAAGAGGAAACCTTTGATGAGTCGGAATACGAGCTGTAAATCTGCTCTCAGTTTTTTCCTTCCAACAGATAGGACCTACAATATGTAAAGCAGCTCACAAATCAATACCATTTTCAAAATTGAAAAATGCCAAAGAGGAGTTCGAACTCCTACTAGACGTGATAAACATGGCAGCTAGACGGTAAAATATGAGCGAGCAGGGAAAGTACAAATTGGAGCAGGAACAATAGCATCAGAAGAAACTACACCAGGAAAACTTTAGAGTACTTCGTTTGCTTACCTTCATTACGGCCAGCAAGGAGAGGAACACAACCCATGAAAGACCATACACCTGCAAATTAAAGAAAAAACAACTTAGGAGTTAATTCTAAGTAATACAAGAAAATGCCGACACCATGTCTTAATGAGATAGTGCAGGGGGAAATACACACCAGAAAACTTCTGGTATGCTTTGTTATGTGAAGGTGATATACGAGTCCATACTGATAGATAAAGAATCTAAGAGACAACAGTATCTCCACAATGATACCCCGTGCCCCAGTATGCCGAAGATGTTGCTGTTCCTTCTCCCACCAAGATTCCCAACTCTTCTGCGGAGGTACCCCAATGCCTCCTTGATTACTGATCCATTTGTTCCAATCTGTCCAGTCATCAACAATCTTCTGCCATTCGAAGCCGGATGGATTGAAAAGAAAGGGAGCAAAAAGCCAAGTTCCCGCCATGAACCAGATCGATATAGTAATTAATACATATGCAACCACGGCTCTGTATGCATGACTGAATATCTGGTAGATGACAAGCAGAAGCAACAGTTCGAATCCCTTCACGAAATGGCTGCGAGAGTACATCCTATAATTGTCAGCAAACTTTGCATGAAACACCACGAAGCCTCGCCCCGTACCTCGGTATTGTGCTCCTCCATGAAGCAACGTCCGCCCATAGTAGTGGGTCTTTGTTCCAAGGGAGAATGTGAAAAACACAGACGCTAATTGCAGTTGCATCACAACAAAATCGATCAATGCAGTACGAAAACCTTTCTCAAGACCAGACTCTATCATCATGGGCAAGGCCATCAAGAATCCGATCTGCACGACAGACTGAGAAGCAAGAGCTACTTGAAGAGACTTGTTGTCCCGAATGGCCTTCTCTTTGTTCAATGCTTCCTCAAGGCCACTAAGAACAAGATAGAGGCGGCCGTAGAGAAAGACATACACTGTCAGCACAGAGAGCTGCCAACCAAGCATCAGATAAATTAATGCAGCCAATCAGAAATTCACAAATCATGAACCAAAGAGCTGGATATGGTAATACCATTGTGCTCAAGTAGAAGCCAATTGTGGTGAAATAGCAGGACAACATTCGGAAGAAATCGAAACGGTGCCCTAGTCTATAGAGGTCTCTACTCATGGTTTGCTCCCCATTGCCATTGGCGATTTTGGCCTCAAACATTGATATCTGATTGAGCCCCACATCTCTCCCTTTTCCAACCTGAATGTACTCATGATGAGTAACACTGCCCTCTCGCAATGTAGAGTTGAAACCTGTATCACATAAGGCCGAGAAAAGGATACATTGGTTATATATGAAGAAGGTTGATTCAGAATAAAGCAAAACAGTCTCTCTTAAGAGAAGAGCAATGATGCCTGCAAATATGTCCTCGCTCAAATTGATGACCCTGGAAGCTTTGCTAACACCTCCTCTGGTAAGGTGAAATAGTCTGTCAAACACGTCCGGATGGCCATAGTGGAACCGAACCCTGAAAAGCAAGAAGTAAGAACCCATTGTCAAGGTTCATGGTCTAAATTGTAGAAAACACAAAGCTAGACCATAAACAAAGAGTGCCACCAAAATATGGAGGTAAAGGAGCATTGTCTGTTGAAGATCGTTGTAACTTGTAACCCTCCGGGGAATTATCATCAATTATCAAAAAGGAAAAAAAACCCTTAATTTTCAAATTAGGAAAGTAGACTTTTAATCTTTTGTGCAAGTGGCCTTGACTATGGTCTTTCAATTTCCATGGTCTTATCCTCTGCGTTACGGGTTCTTCAAAGTGTTTTCCATTCTTCCACTCCTACTGAATTTCCCTCTTTTTTCTTCTCTCCGACCTAAGTTTTCTTTTCAACTACACCTGTCAGAGTCACTTACAATTTACAGATTCATGGCTGATCTTAGAAGGAATTTACTCGGTACAAAGTGGAGAGGAAGAACACACCTTAAAGGGTTTGCCAGCAATCTTTGTCCCATTGTCACAAAGCTTGTTTCCTGATTTGACATAAACCCAGCAAGCGAAGAAACACTGCACCAAATCCTCATCAACAATCATTCTTCCCCCAAAAGCCTTTTTTTAAAAAAATTTATTTACAACAGCATAAAGCTTTATACGAAATACTAATAAGTTACTAAAACAAACAACCGTACCTTCCAGTAAATATGTGTTCCCTGAGTCCGAGAATAGTAGGGCGCCTGACCCCATCATGTTTCACGAGAAACTCTTGTAGCAAGTTCCTCATTTTGAAGGCCTCTTCCATATAGTTATCCTGTTAAACTAGTCTCAGTCACAGCCTTAAAGAAACAGCTGCTTGCTAGCACTGAACTTCACATATGGGAAGAAAACCGACCTGGTTCATGTCAATTGTCTGCAGACCTTCACCACGGGTGAAAATTATGGCGTGGTTTTGATTTTCTGGCTTTCCTTCCCCAAGTAATGCAGGTCCAGGAAGTTTTATCTTGTAGATAACCTGTGATACAACAATACAAGGGATCAGTTTATTTCAAAATGTCTATAATCAGCAGGCATGAGAATACTGGTTCGTGACAATGCCAAAGTTCCAACATAAATTGCAGCCTAAAATAATGGCGTGAAATTACATGGGATTTCGGCATCTTTTACCTGATCTAGATTTTGAACTGTATCAGAGGAGTCAACAGAAGTAGCCAATGGAGCCTTGACTAGTGCTGAGTAATATTCAACCGTTCTTTCTGACCTATCTTTACCCACTATTTCAACTTCATCTATATAAGCTACTCGAAGAGATGGATACCTGAATAGAAGCAAATCAAATATCATGTGAGATACTTACTGCAGTCAGAAAAGCGGAAATAGAGTACAGATGGAATACTTTATCATAAGTTTTAGGATATCTTTGGCACGATGATCTCCAGATCTTTTGTGTATTCCATATTGCTGACAAGAGACCACATATGTGAATTTCAAGTCAGCTACTGATTGGCACTGAGCCCACAATGACCTCACATGCTCATCATTGTTTGATTCGACAGACTTATACCCTTTCATCAGATCTAGAAGAGAAACAACAGAGTAGTGAAAAATACTGGCTAAAAATGATTTTCAGAAACTATTAACCATATAAGATCTAATACCTTCATATTCAGCCATATCAAGGAAGGCTTGCAGTTCCAGCGCTTTACGGTAATACATCATGCCACGCACTAGTGGGACAGAGAACATCATCATCATGGAGATGAAGACTTAACAGTATGAACTCCACAACTCAAAAATTGAACATGACATACCAGTCTTTGTCAACGTTTGTCCTCTGTATGATGCCCAGTGACGAAGTTCTTCTTCAAGTTCTTCCACGCCTTTAAGATCTTCTTCTCCATCACACCCAACACGTTCCAGAAAGTTCTTCCATTCATCTGTGTATGTGAGTCAAGCTAGCAATTAATAATAGTAACATTCATCGCAGCAGATCTGGAAAAAAAGAAAAAGAAAAAACGCTTTTAAGATGGTTAGCATGCTGAATTGATGTACCTGGATAGATCTTTTGCAAATAGAAAAGGATAGAAATGCCATCTTCATTAGGTTGCTCCAGAGCCCTTTTTGAGAAGAGCACATCCTCCTTGTAGTAAGGGGTTAAGACACTAATCAATGAAATTAAGCTTTTGTCAGTGACTTTAAAAATGGAATTCCATTGGAATAAGATAGACAAGTGGCATAGTAGAATCACTAAAAGAAAAAAGGAAAAAAGGAGGAGGAAAACTTACGAGAAAGAAAGCATATTCCGAACTTTAGGTGCTAGAGGCATATCCATGAACAATGAATTAGCAAAAAATGTCATGCGCCTTCTGGCTTCTAGGTTGGACGGAACACCCATCGCAGATTCCTTCTCTGTAAGTAATAAATGAAGCCTCCTGATCTGTTGCGAATTAGTAGCAATAAGGTTAAAACTATATAGGAACAAGAATAAGGCGGACAAGATATTCTATCACAATATCAAAACGGATTTGTGTCATAATACATGCATGCCTAGTTAAAATCAATAGCCGTAATTAAAACCCAAAAATGAATTCTTGAGATTATAACATGAGTAATTTAATCTCAGCTTTTTATTGCATTTATTTTAATCTTAATCATTTAATTTTAACTAGATACACATGTATCATGACACATATCCTCCAAACTCATATATATATATATATGGGGGTGGGGCTGATTTAATTGCAACCATCAAATATTGTCACACTCACAAATCTAAACTTTTAAAATTTAAAAACTAAAAAAACGGTCAAATTATTTTTTTGAATTTCTTTCTAAAAAACTTCAAAGTGAGGCCGCAACTTGCTTGGCTGCATCAACTGTAGCCTCCTTATTCCCTATATAAATATAATGATGATTTCGACTACCATTTACATCTGTCTTCGACTATTTTTCATTTGCAGAATGATTCTGAAAAGTCGCTATACAACAGATGTTTAAGTGATAGCAGAAGCCTCATACTCTCAAGCTGCAGCAGGAAATAATGTTTGAAACAGAAATAGCAACCAACAGATGACGACAAAAGAACTGCTGCTGTCCTAGTTGAAAAAGCAATTTTGTAAAATCCAAAAGATGACGCCCTTGCTGAAAAAAACAATAGTATGCCGTTGATTTTCAGGGTTATCAAAGCTATCTAGATGTTTATAGTAGTTGTGTTCTGTATTTATGGATCAGCATTTTATTGGTCCACCAGTACCACAACTTTTGGTCTTTGGCAGAGTTGACACAACTGCATTTTCTAAATTCCTAGAGGACAGCATCATGTAGATACACGAAAGGAATCTTTGAAACTCACTTTTTCCTTCCACGCTTCATCTTCTGGTGTAACAGGGAAGTTAAGCTCACCAAAAAACTTGTGTTGCTCTTTAAGGGGCGTAATTCCCTCATACATTCCATATGATCCACCATGACTTGATTCCAGCAAACTAGTTCACCAGAAAAAGAATGTAAGTACCTCATGAGGAAACACATATCTAATATGTGCTAGAAATGGCTGGGTTCATAGGATTACCTAGGTATTGTGTCCTCATGCATGATGTCCCTCGTCACAATCTCTATCATGTTGAGCATAACAAGAACAACATCATCCCTTTTTTCTTCCTTGTTCTCTTTCTACAATAATACAGGATGCTTTCAGCATAGTTTCCTAGAAGTACAATCTCAATGGAGAGTAAATTCATTGGTCTGTACCAAAAGCTCAATAAAATTAACGAACTGATCATAGAGACTGGGGAGATCACTCATGTTCAGTTTACTTATCACATTGTCCTCTCTTATACGTTCATCGATGCTGGAGAAAATTTCTTCAAAGACCCTGTAAACCCAAAAAACAATAAAAAAAAAAAAAGTAGAAGACTTTCAGAGAGATGCAGACTTGACTCACATGTTTTCAGTAAATATATACTCAAATTTACTCACTTTTTTTCTCGGTCTCCTTTAACCAGGCAATAAATAATGCTTTTACATGAACGGTAGCACTCAATAACAGCAGAGGACATGAAATTGTCACCATTCAACCTCTTTTTGAGCTCATGGTCCTTCTTTTGGCAGTCCTTAGCCATATCCACAGCAATTGGGATCTGAAATCAAAGAAAAAAGTTACATAGTTGTAAGAAAAAAACTCAAGGAGACACTATCTTTCAAACATACAGCATGAGACGACCTTGCTTGCAAGCAAAAAGGGAGGCCAACGAATAACACCCAAATCGGGATCAGAAGAATTTGGTGTGAGCAGTAGATCCATTTCACTACAGTCATGGCAAAAAAGTATTTCAGGAGCAAGAAAAATTAGCCAACGATAGACATACAAGAAGTCACCTTAAAAGTGTAAATTAATAGAATAGGATTGACTATTGTGTCAATGTGTCATCATCCACGCATTACCTATTACTAATCAAATCTTCATCCCTGAAGCTTTTGATGATGTTATTCCATAGCTGTGCAAACTTTACCACCTCTTTCTCCTTCAAACAAAAAAGAAAAAATGTAGGATATCATGCATCACATTTAAGTAGAATGCTAAAGTTGAGAACTTCACCTTAAGGTTTTCTAACAGGTGTAAAAATATGAATGACAAAATGAGCTCAGATTCGCTCTGGTGCAAGAGAAATGCAAGTCCATAAGTTCAAGATTGAGCTTGAAATGAAAATGAAAAGTTAAGACTGTTTATCCTTATTCACTAAGAACCAATAAATAAGTCTAATTTAACCAGAAAGGTCACCCTCATAAACTTGAAATGAATTTCTACCAAGGAGAGAAATCATTTGGACACAAGTCGATGAAGTATTAAAATGTAGATAGGATGCGCAAATATGAAGTGCTTGATTTAGTAACACATATCAGCGAATTTAATGGAGTGTCACACACCTTCTTGTCTTTCGATTCTTCATATGAAATTAGGGGGACATCTGCACCAGGCTCAATGTCCTTTCTCTTTGGAATTGGGGCCGCACGGAAGTTAGGAGACTCGGCATCCTTTGACCTTGGAATGAGACGATCATTGAAAGCACCAGGGAGTGAATCAAATCTAGACCTTAGCATTTCCAGGGTCCGAATCTGAATAAAACAACACCAGTATAACATTAGGCATCATCGTACTACAGTTGAGTATCAGCAAGCTAAAGGAATGTTACCAAAGCATTAGAAGCAAAGAGAAACCAGGCCCAGCTTGGCTGCTAACAGCAGAGAAGGGGAGAAACTGGTTGAGTATACAAAGAAGGTGGCAAAGAAACAGGGGTCTGTAACCTCCTTTGAAAGACTACTTTTTTATAATTAAAAGATACAAGTGACTAATTGTACCTATATGCCTTTCATGTCTCTGAGTATTTTTTTTTTATTTATCAAAACATACTTGCATTGTGATATTTTTTAAAGCTCACAAAAATTGAATGCACTGTGCTGAATTCTAGACAGCCAGAAATATGTACTGCTTCTACGATGATACCTATGACATTTTCTACGAAAAAAAGGAAAATATAATGTAAAATATGTAAGTGTATTCAAATGCACAAGGGATCGAATGGGTTGGAGTGAAGTTAAATACTAGAAAAAAAAACATATTTTGGAAAAGTTAGCATCCCAGATTAGCACAGGGAAGAACCTGAACACAAACAAAACTAAAAGATAGGAATGCACAACTAAAAGATAGGAATGGACATCAAAGCATTGAATCAATGACATAAGAGAGCTGGTCAAACAAACTTCTTTTATATCCAAGTTGAAGTGAAATTATCATGTAATGGATGAATCGGGATAACTTTTTGATACCACAAAGAGATGAGGCAGGATTTTCAGTATGTGATATGCATAGTGGTCTTATTCAGCAAGTTAATTTTACTAGGAAACAACAGACTATCAAGAATACATTAAGCATCACCAACCTCTCCCAGATGGCGATATGCTCCATAGAAACCTCCAAATATAGTAGAGAATATAGCATACCAAATTTGAGTGTCCATGAAGTAAACCTAGGACCAAGATGTGATTATAAATGCCAGAATGATATGTATATAATTGTCCGTAAAAAAATCTGGGAGAAACAAGGGCATACTAGAATAATAGGAGCCCAAAGTACAATCACAACACCAATATTATCCTTCGCTGCGAATGCAAAATGAGTGTCACAAATATGCCCATGAAAGGAAATACATATGCCAATAGTAGGGTTTAGATTAGTATACCTCTGGGAAAGAACTCATGCCATTGGTAAGTTCTCACATGAACTTTCATTATGGCTTTTGTAGGACCCACGAGAGGCTTGATCTGGTACAGGAGAGGATAAGTGGACAATTCCTAATTTATAATGAAGGATATATGTGTCTAATATTTAACTTCTAAGCATTATCGAAAGGCAGGCGAACAAGGCCTAAAGCAAGTGCATGACTATCACATTGCAGCCACGTTAATTGCCAGCTAAGAAATCTACAGGTAGGATAAATAAGTACCTCTACATAATAGCTGAACGCCAATTTTGATGCTATCAGAAGAATCCAAAATATTGTGTACCTGAAAGAGCCCTAACAAAGTGAGTTTCAAACATTTATCCATTCAGCGGTACCGTCAAACTTATCTTACTTGATAAGGGAAAATGAACCCTCATGCATTCCTCTTCCAACATAAAGTCGAGGCTGCAAGATATCAAGTACAAAAAAGGATCAACATGAGACTACCCTTAAGAGACATAAGCCAATACCACAGCTACATCTTATCCTAGGGAAATGATAATCTAATGCTCTCAAAAGTAGCATAAGATTAAGTAGATATGTTGTTAAAAGATTCTCCGTGTACAGTGACATCAAATAGCTAATCATGTAAGGATCATTACACAATTTATCCAGGTACATGAGGACAAACCTGAGACCACCACATTATGAGCACAACAAACTTATTGTTCGATCTCTCAAGATAGCGCCGGATGAATGGGAAAAGAAACAACAATGCGGAGAGAAAATTTGGAGATAAATAAATGAGGATCGCAAATATCAACACAGGTGGTGAACTTCCGCTGTTCCCAAACCAGCTCTTGATAGTCTGTGCAACACCAGAATTGTCGTTCCAGCTATATGCATAAGTGACGGGCAAAACTATCATCCACGCAGCAGCTGAAAGAGCTTTCAAAATATATCTCAGCTTGACATAAAACGGCACGCTGTTCCTTGCTTTCCAGCTCAATATGATATCAAGAACAGCTGCAGGATTTCAAATGAATTGTCAATAGTAAAGTGAAACATTTACAGGAGATAAATTTAAGCTAATATTTCAGTTGTGAATGAATAACAGTACCCCTTTCACAAATTTGAGAAAAAAATATGATGGCGTCAGCTTTACCAAGTAGATGTTACTTGTTTAGCCAGGTGCAATCAATTTGTTAGAACAAAGATAATGCAAGCTCATAGATGAACTTCAAAATGTGCCAGAGAGCGACTTGCAGAGAACTATGAACATGGTCGATGCCTTTGATATAGAAGCCAACAATAACCATTAAGCTCAGCAAATGATTTTCAAGAAACCTCATCGGCTTGATCATCTACCAATATACATCGTGTAAGTGACAGTGCGAGGAACAGTCTAGATTGCACATATAATTTGCAAGCATAAACCGGTTTTTGCTTACTAGATCTATAGCTCCTTCCACATGAGGAACTCATCGTATAAATTTACGCCTTAGGTATCAAAAGGTGTGAAGTCTAGATAACATATAGATAATAATATTGTCAATCTAAAATAGTAAGTCAACTGTTTGTTAGAACAAAGTAGATGGCATCAACTTTTACGTATGACTAAAGCACCAGTGCTTGAGAAGAATCAAGCATCAGGACCCAAAGTACAGGTGGAGAACACATCTTTCAACATATCACTATGGTCGCAAGCTATGTGCACATGGGAAAGGTAGGACTTCAAGTTGGTGGTAGTGGTACATACCTTGGGCAAGCTTCAACATGGGGGCAGTTATAAATATGCTCAGTACTTTCTTAAAAACTTCAGTGTCAAATAGAGAAGTAAGCTGCCCCGAACCGTTCCAAGCAATGATGATCATAGCCTTTGATGAACAATATATGGATCAGAAAACAAGATAAAAGATATTCAATAGACACTATCTTTTTAAGTATTGCAAGTTGATGGCAGTACCTGTAGACATAAAATGTAAAAGCTCCACATTCTATCGAAACTTCTAAAAATATGCCAAAAGGTCCGTATCTCGACAAAATTAATTTTTCCCATCCACCTGTCCGCAGTAGGTTTCTTGACGTCCTGGGATACATACAAGGGATGAAGTGATAACGTATGAGGTGATGAATTAATAATAGTAATTATAAAAGGTTCAACACATGAACTCTGTTGATGCATCCCTTGTATTCTGACAATTTTAGTGTACTATATTTTCATCTGCAATTCATGGATTATGGCAACTGGCCAAGAAGCTGTGACTTTCAAGCCAGCAGTCGATCACCACGGTTTTGATTGCAAGTGTAGCAATGGCAATGATAAGAAAAATGGTTGAAACACGAAAAAGACAAACCTCTTGTCTGTCAGCATTAGGCAGCTCTGGTTCAGAAGGCAAGCAAAAGAAATCAGAATCAGCACGCATTGGCCATCCCAGTCTAAAGCAATCAGGTGACCTGCAAATCCGGAAAACTAAATGCCTTGGACGAAAACAATCAACTATCTCACCATGAGAAAAAGGTACTGTACCAGAAGTATTCATTTAAATCATCGTAGTTCCTCCATTGAGAATGTTTTGATTTTCCTTCGCTGCTTCTTTTAGCTTCCTGAGGATCACTTGACAATACTTAAAAAGATAGTGTCTATTGAATATCTATACTTGACAATACTTATAGGGATTATACACTATATAATACAATGTCGAGGAAAAGAAAAGAAAAGAAATTGTTAATATGCGACAATATACTAGATCAACTCAGAGGTCAGTATACACATCAAGTTAGTCCATCAGATCAGAACCAAAGTTTGGCATCAGAAGCATGTTTGGCAATTGCAGTAGTAACATGTGCAATTATGTTTCCTACCGAATTTTATCTTTCAAGTTTAGCAAGATAATTTTCTGTAATGATTAGTTGACAAAGTGAAATAGCTGAATATTAGGAAGATATCTCGCTAAAAGGAGTCTATAAAGAGACTTTATCGTTCGTTTTTTCTTACTGTTTACTTAACAACGATGTACCGCCATCATTTGCTCCTTTAAGATTCCAATAGAAATCATAGAATATTTTCTCAGAAAAGAACCAGAAACATAGAGACAATACCCCCGCTATTGTTGCATAGATTGGACTGATTACTTTCTTCAGAAATGCTTCGTCTTCACCGCCACAAGCAGGTTTTACAGTTTCACCTGTTCTTGTACTAATGCTTCCAGCCAGCACCCCATATAATTCAAAGGCCATCTAGGCATATTGATACAAAACTTGCAGCAAGTTAGTCAGCGTCTATAAAGTTGGTAAGAGAGTAGTGGAACTTCAAATAAAAAACTGAAAAAGGAAAAAAAATTAAAGAAAAGCACGATGACCATGAAAGTATACTAATCGTGCAAGACTGCTATCATTCACCTAAGAAACTTATTTTAGCAGCATGGAGAGCTAGATTAAGGGCATACATGATGATATATGTAGCATAGACATTCTGGCATAAATCTCAAGTTTGCCGCTTCTCCCCATATCAGTAGATAGAGGCCCATGTACAACAATTGCCTCTGCTGCACTTCTTGCTGAATTGCCGGCAACCTCCACATGTCAATCAAGATAACATAAGCGCAGCCAAAGCACAGACCAAAAAAAAAAAAAGATTTTATATGTGCTGGAATTCAAACAAAGATTTTCCTAAAGAAGTAAGTTTCAGAGCACAAGTCGTAAAACAAAGCAACGCAAAATAAATACCACCCTATATTAAAATGGTCTGTATTCACCCCCAATGAAGTCAAAGAACACCTTTAGGATGACAGGTCTCACCAAAGGCTACTTTTACGCCCCAAGTACTTGCACCACTTTTTGTAGTTCTTGAATAGCTTTCTCATAACTTCATCAACCGCAGTGTCATCCAACTAAGCAGAAGAATATTTCATAAGGTAGTTGAGACAATAGGTTATAAGAGAATAAGAAAATCATGAATTCCAAACAAATAAGAAATCATATGTACCTTTGGTTGATCCTGCTTAGGAAACTGCCTTATATGCACATTTGCGAGCAGTAGAATCAAGTGCTCCCTTTGATTAGACACGTTATCTTTCTGGAATGTTAGAATTTGAGTACAGATATGAAAACAGATTAAACAAGATAGCAGCAAGCAATGGCCCCTCGTATGGCCGTACCTGAAAACCAAACATGGCTTGAAGCCAGTCCAATGTATCTTCATCTACTTTCTTACTATGGCCCTTTGGCCATGGAAGGCCCCTGGTATTACGAAGAGCCATCACAGAAGCCTGAATCTGTAATTTTGAAAAGAAAGTCAGCGGATTTTGACGAAACATGAAAGGCTGAAACATGTAACACAAATGCAAAGTGATGGAAGAAAGAGAAGGGAACACAAACCTCGGGATATCTCATAATTGCCTGTTTTGAACTTTCAGAATCAAGAGGAAGAATGTTGTATGGCACATAAATCTTTGTCTTTTCAGCGACCTTAGCTTGTGCTTCCAAAATCTACATAGGTAAACACAAAAGTCATATGGAATCCTAACTCCGAAGTGCTCCGTACAAGCTAAGCAGTGTTTGGTGTTTAAATTTTGGATCAGCCTAGAGAGAACAATGAAAGATCAAAGCATGCTGAAAGAAATAATAGTGAAAAACCAATTTCACCTCAGCATCAACATCTTCTAAATCTGTTTGGTTAACTGCCTTCAAAACTTCAAACAAGACAGAAGCAGTTTGATATGCTTTTGTGAGCTGCGCTCTGGGCAAGAATCAGAATGTAAAACAAAATGAAGAGTACCAGACAAATACATCATACTAGCCAAGAACAAAAAAGACCTTACACTAATAACATTCAGGACATTAACAATGCATAACAGACATACCGATCAGCTTTATCAGCAGCATTCTGCAAGGCTTGAATGTACTTTTTATAGTAGTGGCGATAGAAATTCTGCAACTCTCGAGCATCGCTCTTTACCCTTCCAGCTAATGTTGTCTCTTTTTCCTGAAATTCATATTACAAACAAACTTGAAGCATAGTCTTGAGGTGAGATAGACTCGTAGTCTCATGAAATAAGGATTCCAATGATTTTCTACTCCTACCATGATGAGAACCAGTGCTTAAGCAGTTGTAGGAGTTGCAACAATCGGTTCGGTTTTAAATTCCTAAAGTGACAACAAATTTATTAAACTTCGTCAGATCTTGGTTCTTTTCTGGTGATCACTACATAGAACGTACCCTAGACAGTGCGCATAGTGCAAAATGCACAAGTAGAGTTAGAAAACTCGATTTACCCTTTCTAGGCGTTGAAGAAGGGCCGTCTTGAATTGCCGAACTCCACGCCCACTCGATGTCGGGTCCAGCTTGTGAGCTTTCTCAAATGCATAGAACCGACCTTATTCATCAAACCAGCATGAATAAGAACTAATGCATGGGACCGTGGCAGAATTGAAAAAGGAAAAATCGCTTAACTTAACTCATTCAGTTCCCAACGCCACAAGCATACCCTAATACAACGATTTTCTGTTTCATTGACTGGTAATTTAATCTAAATTGCTCCCCCATCCCAGTGTATTATTAGTCACCAAACCTCGATTCTATAATCCTGTTCTATCTGATCCTATTTGATGATTTAACAGAAGTCGATACAATCCTGCAGTATGATCGAACGAAGCTCAATCCGATCCTACCATTCTGATTCTTTCATGTCTCCTGCAATATCTCCACTCCGAATTCCAAAAATCTAACTGCTTACTCCAGAAAGCTCAACCACTCTTATATAGAAGCTTACTTCGTAATCATCCACACACACACACACAAGTTGAACAATCTATAACAAACTTGACTCCAGATCGAATCAACACAGAGAAACAATCATAACCTCATCCAATCCAAAATCACCAAAAATAGAAACATCGATTAATCAACTCATAAAGAACTCAAAAAGCACACTAATACGATCACACACTCATCCAATCCAAAATCACACTACTGTTCAAAAAGCACACTAATACGATCACACACTCATCCAATCCAAAATCACCAAAAACACAAACATCAATCAACATACAACTTCATTCGAATCCGCAACTTAAAAGCCACGCTGATTCCAATATTCCATCACACACTCATCCAATCCAAAAATCACCAAAAACAGAAACATCAATCCATCCGCCAATCAATTAATCAAATAATCGAACTCGATCGAGCAACGTCGAGACATGAATAAGCTTAACCACATACATAGATAAGCGACTCTCGGATTACTACTCTCGACCTCATTGGCGACCCTCAGAATCGGAGCGATCTCGATGAGCGAAGACGGAACCACCTCGCTGTCCAGCATCGGTTCCATCATCACGTTCCCCGCCGTCTGCGTCCTCCTTATTCTCCTCTGCTGCATCCCAAACCCTCCTCCATCACCGCCACCACCCGCCGCCATCGACGAAGTCCCTTCACCTCCTCCTCCTCCTCGCCTAAACGACATCGTATCGAATCAACTCAACTTCGATGATGATTATCGAATTGGATGGAATTGATCTGTTCAGAGGATCGCAGGGTTCGATTCCATGATTGATGATGAGGAGAGACGTGTGAGAGCGCGAGTGCGCGAGTTGACTCTGTGAGAGTGAGGGGAAAGTGAGTGGGGTCGTTTTCAACGGTTAGAGAGGGGAGCCAATGAGAGGGGGGCACGTGGTGGGTTCTTTTTGGTTCTAACTTTTTTTGAATAGTTTTTTTTTTTTTGGTGTGGTGTGATGTGACGCTTGTGTTGTGTTGGCTTTTGCGTGATGGGAGAAAACTGTGTTGTGCAGAAGAAGAGTGATGAAACCACTTTCCGTCCAAAGGGAGATAAAGCAGAGGTGTCGCTTTTTTTGTCACGCGGTTTGTTAGATTCTTTTGGTTTCTGTTTGGACAATGGAATATACATGAGATCTTTCTATCTGTTTGTACAATGCCCTGCCAGAGTCTCGTAAAAGCAGCTGGTAAGAAATTTTATATTTTTTTCACTCTATTTTTCATTTTTTATTATACATAATATTATATTTTTTCAGTGTCAAAAAATATTACTTTAAATAAGACATAGGACAATAACAACAACAACAAAAAAACGCAAATAAAGAAAACAAAAAAAAAATCATTCATCAAAGTTTCATTTATTCGATGAGCAAAATTAGTCGAGGAAATATACCTCGAAGACGTAGAACAAATATACCTTCAATTGCATCGAACTTTCGAAGTGCTAGACTTAGTCGATCCATGGCTCAACAGAAAAAAAGATCTTTGAATTTAGATCGAGAAACTGATACACCAAATATCACACACGATCACCCACGAATAAAAACCATAACAACAACATACGAGAATTAACGTGGAAAAACTCTCACGAGTAGAAAAATCCCAAAAATAAACAAACCACTAATCAATATGATTTATTACCTATCTCTCTCAACTTGGTCAATCTCACCTCATGTTTTACTCAAACCTTAAAGAAAAGAGCTGTCTCGAAGAGCCACAAAAAATCTCTACACATTAGCCTCCTATTTATAGAGAATTATTAACTAATCATATCCGACTCAAACAAATATCTTAATGTTTTACATAGAATATATTCTAACCAAATCACAAAATATCTACATTTGTATCAAATCTCAAGTCAATGTTTAATAATCTCCACATTGATTCGAGATTCTGAAACACACAAATCATATAAATTGAATAGTATATCTCGTATCCCACTTGGGCATCATCATTTTTAGAGGTTAGGCTCACCACATCCCCTTCCTTCTTCGATACCTACTTATATCGACTAGTTTTGAAATCTTTCCTCCGTTCTCTATGTTATCTGCTTATCATTGGTACCTACATTACCTGTGACAGGAGCTCTTCGTCGTCTACATCACATGTGTTTTGCACCACATGCACTATCTAGACATTACGACCTTTGCTCCATCAGATTTGATAACCCTATATGACTAATTGGATCTTCACTATACGTACAAGAGCTTCTGAAGACCGGGTCAATTAAATCATCCCTTGAATTCTTGACACTCCAACGTCGAGTTCTGTCTCGACTCTTGTACAATTGTCCTTGAAGCTCTACCTTCACAATTGTGCTCCCAATCAAGCTAAACTTGTTGTCCAACTTATAAGTCTTCATCACGACCATGTCACCCCTACATACCTTCATCACTCCACTTTTCATAGGCACCTGCAACTCCAACATCTGAAGTCTTTTGCTGCAACATATTCTTTAGGAGTCTGATGATCCACAGGTAATGTAAAGCTCTCTATCGCTTTCGTCTTCTTCTTTTACTTCACTCGCAGAACACTTTTCTCTGTTCTTGTTCTATAGACACTCACATATAGTGTCTCAGCTAGTGGCTTAGCTCGAATTTTTCGGTAACCATCTTCTCGTATGCAAAAATCGACATAATAAAGTTTCAATCTTTATCCAAAGATATAGTCTTTAACCCAAAGATCAAATCTTTTTCCTTAAAAGATGCAAACTTTACTTTGCGTGATCCAACCTGGAGCTCTGATATCACTTGTTGCGAATTTAGATCTAGAAACTGATGTACCGATTATTGTAAATAAGCACACGAACAACTACTAACAAGAACCGTAACGACAATAGAAGAGAATTAATATGAAAAAACTCTCACAAGTAGAAAACCCCACAAAAAAAAAACAATTACTAATCAAAATGATTTATAACCTGTTTCTCTCTCTCAAATTACTCATTCACCTTATGTTTCGTTTAAATCCTAGAAGAAGAAAAAATGATCTCAAAGACACACAAAAAATCTCTACACATAACCTCTATTTATAGGGAATTATCAACCTAGAAATTGACTACACAGAAATTTTTTAAACCAAAATTAGAAAATATCTAAATCAATCTTACAATTTTCTAGTTTGAGATGTCCCCTTTTTTATTATAATCACAACATAACGTTCACTAACACACATTCTCACGGGACAATTATTTTTTGGTCCCCAATTGAAGAATTTCTTATATTTTGGTATTCATTTGGATTTTGATGTTTCATATACACGAAATTACAGTTTACACATATATGATATACATTTGATAGAGTTAATGTTTGCCTTTTACGAATTCTAATAGATACTAAAACGTAAATCAAACTTCATTTATATATTTTTGTGTAATTTGTCTCATTGTTACACATATTTTCAACATATTTTTTTTTATATCATATTACCATTTTTTTTCTTTTTTATTTATCAATTTTTATTTTTGTCGTATCATCAATCTATAACCAATTGGTCCACAACACTATTTTGTTTATAGCATTTACTATCGAACTTATATCAAATATTATCGGTACAGGAGAGATGAGCCTAAGAACAAACCATAATGACTATAGAAAGAGGGACAATATAATATAATGAAATATTAGTATAATAAGTTTTTAGGAGATGTTTGATTTCTTTTGCAAGAAATGAATATGACGTATATATTTGTTAAGAGAAAACAATGATGACTTCATATGTAATCATTAGCAAAGAATCGTTGGCGAACAACCATTTATAAAGAACAAGATTCAAACCACATACTTAAAATTTTCGAGCCTTATGATTCTCTATTAGTTTTCAAAATGTTACAAATTCCAAAAATCCCACACACATGAAATAAAAAACCTTAAATTAATCGGATAAAAGGGGATAGTAGCAAAAGCTATCAATTAGTAGCATCAATGGTTAAAAAAAAAAAAAGGACAAAAAGAAAACGACATAAATTATACTAAAAGTATAATAACAAATGATTTTCTTGCTATCCAAATAAAAACTATTCTACCAAAAAACAAAAATATGACTAAAGATCTTTATTTTCATTTTTAACAAAAGAAAAACACAAAAAAACAAGGAGAATATCCACAATACTAAGTATATTAGGTTATCTTAGGTTTGAAATAACGTTATGTGTTTGATATTTAAGCTAAAAAATCTTATGTAAAATAATTACGATAATTAATTTTAAACAATTTGGTAATCAATCATAAACGATTTGATTAATTGGTTTATCATTAATTTCTCAGTTTGGTTAGGTTTTAAACTGCGGTTTCATTTTATAAACAAAAACCGAACCATAATAATTGGTTCGATCTGTTTTATTTTATCGACTTAGGTAGTGGTTCGATAATCGGTTCGACCTCCGTTTTAACAGCCTTATATCGCATTGATGTATTTTCTAACGGAGTTCCATGACATTGATGTACTTAGTGATAAATGAACAGTTTAGATGAAAACAATATGCATGAATGATTGAGATACTCCCTCCGTTTCATTATTTTTTAAACTTTTGTCATTTCTATATGTCCCAAATTGTTTGGAACGTTTTCTATTTTAAACATTTTGTGTGGTTATGAGTTAAAATAGATGTAGAGAGAAATTATATGATTGAGAATTAGAGTTAAAACAGAAAAAAGATAAATCTAAATCTACTTACACTCGATGTCAATGTTATAAAAATAATAGGACGAAGATAATATATTTTAGTCTTAACTCTTCATTTTTTTGATTTTAATCTCAATCATTCATTTGACACTAAACACATTTATATTATGACAGACATCATTTTTCTTTTTTTAATATAATGTTTGCAATAATTATGTTTGTATTTTACTATTGACATTTTTTTAACCTCAATTTTTCATAATTTCATCAATTTTTTGTGTGTTAATTATCAATTTTTTCATACAATTTATTTATCATTTGGTCATACCCTGTTTCATCAATTATCAATTAATCACTTTGAATATTCTTTATTTTATTACATCATACAAAATCTGATTCTTTCCAATTGTATTAATTTTCAATTGTTTAATTTTCTCATCCAATCCTAGAATCAATTAATTGATCCCTCTCTTTCTAAATTTCTTCGTTCTCCGGTCGTCACGCTTTCTCTCTATCATCATCACCATACATCTCCGATCTACGCCAATAAGTGCACATCTCTTTCCTCATCTCTCTTTAATTTTCACCGTCGATCTCACTCCCTTCACGTGATTATCATCATCATAAGACCATCAAAGATAAGTAAAAGGGTGGTAGCCGCTGCGTTGAAGGGAGGAACGAAGAAGAAGGGGATGACGTTCACGATCGATTGCTCGAAGCTTGTTGAGGACAAGATCCTTGAAAGTTCCTGCCAGAGAGGATCAAGGCCGATGACAAGACTGATGCACTCGGGGATTCGATCACGAGGGTGGAGGGAGAGAGAGCGGGGCGGAGGAGCGAAGGTGTGGAGGTGGTGGTGTGAAGGATCGGGGGAGCATTGTCAACTCCAACGGTGGCATACTGTGAACTCCAACAACGTACTATCGACTTAGAAAAACGTACTATGGACTCCGATGGAGGTTGTATTATTGTGTCATCGACTCTGATGAGTTAAGATTTGTCATCAAGGATATGTACTGTTAGGAGTACTATTTGTGACAACGACGACGATGATGTCTTAAGGATTATAATTCACAAAGCATACTATTTGTTGTTTTTGGCGCATTGTCTTTGGTTTTGGCATGTGATGCACTATTTCTCTCATTCGACAACGTACTATCCACTTCGATAAAGTACTATCTGTTCCTGTGACGCACTGTTGACTCCAACATCGGGCGAACTGTCCGTTTCGACGACGTATAATCGACCCCGACGATGTATTATAGGTTTCAAGGATGGGCATACTGTCGGTTAGGGTTTCTGAGTATGTTGTTTGTGATTATTGTGCCTATGATTGAAGATTATATATATTGTTTTTGTGATTAGAATAGTTAGGATTAGTATCTTATTAATTAATTTTAAATCAGATATGTTGTATTATATGACTAGATATGATCAGATATAATTAGTGCAATAATTATAATTATGAACTATTTCCTATATCTCACATAAACTTCCACATTACTAAATATAAACGTTTCATATAACTTATGATATTTTCTTAAATGATAATGTTTTGGGATATAAAAATATGAAATATCATTATTTTATTTCTCATCATTTTCATCATCATTATTGTTTCTCTTTTCCCATTCACAATTCCTCACTACTCCTTAGTCATTATCATCACATAAGTGTATTTTTATCCAATGTAATAAAGTCAATGGATTTGTTAATTATCATATAAAATTAACTTTTTGTAATTTATTTGAGATAAAAGAAATAAGGAAATTGATATTTGCAAGGTTAGATTTACTACATCCAAGACATTTTGTGAGTAAAAAACTTTTTTTATCCAAAAATATATGAGAAGTTTTGTCTTGCATATATCATTTTTATCCTTAAAAATATCATTTCTAAAAAATAATTAATAATTTTTTTAAAAAAGTAATAAAATAATAATTCTCTTATTTTTAACCTTAATTTTTCATAATTTCAATTTTATGCAGCAGTACTTTTTGACGGGGGACACGCAAGCCAGCGTGATAAATGCTGAGCTTATCCAAAAAAAGAAGAAAAAAAAACCCTGTGTAAATTAAAAAAGAAAAAGAAAGTGTAGCTTCGCCCTCCTAAGCCCATCGGCGATCAGAACAGACAAATCGGCCAAAATGGCGTCAGAGGGCGGCAAAGCGGACACGCAGCTCTTCGATCTCCTCTCCACTCTCCTCCTCGAGGTAACTCTCTCCGCCCAATTCATCCTCTTGAATTCCACGATCGATTCATCGTTGATTCAATTTTTAATCATGTCGAATTCGATCCCCAATTCGGCACAAACCAAAGGGTTTCTCGACCCAAAAATGTATATCGAAATCGTGATGTGATTTGTGATATTATGCTCGTAGGAGATGCATTTTTTTTATCCTTCATTTTTGCTGGTCTTTCTCTGTTTCTTCTCTAGGGCATTAGGAAACCGTATGTGTGTGCATCTTGCACTCCTAAGACCATGTCCTGGGATTACCTGGGTTGTTGTTATTGTTATGTTTGTCGTTGTTGGTATCGGGCAGCGTATCATTTGCCCTTCATTTCAACTTTCATTTACGTTTTACTCGCGTGTACTTTATCTAGTTAAATTTGACTCCCGGGTACTGCATTGCTTTGCATTGGGGATCTTTTTATAGTTTGCCGCTCAATATCGGGGTTTTGTAGATGGGAAAAATGTAAATTCAAGGATTGGTATCACTAGCTTGATCGTTTCGAGGGTTGCTCTTCGATTGTCATTGTGTAATTGATCCATGTTGACACTCAGAATCGGTTGGTATTGAGTTGAGAAGAAAGAAAGATATTTACCATGGATTCGAAAGTACCTGTTGCTAACACATCTAGTCTGTTTCAAATATGTATGTCCAAGTGCGCTTTTGGTATGTCATATGTGATCTTGTTTTTCTCTTTTTTCATCTCCACCCGGCTCATTTATAATCAAATCACAGCTTAGTAGAAAGAAGGTAAGGATATAGGATGATGAAAGAATGGAGTTGTTGAAGACTTGGGGAGAAATTGATATGATAGAAACGGATCAAATCGTTTAGATTTGGTGACAGGAAAATTTGTGTGTGCAGTATGATGGGAAGCGTTCGGTGGAAATAAGTTGATGTCAAACACCTTGGTGAGTGCAAGTGGTGATGTAATGAAATTTTTTGTCGCGCAGGTGCGGAGAGGATGTGCCCTTGAGCAAGGTTTCCTTTTTTGGAATAGAATAGATGATTCAAGTGAGGCATCTAGTTGATTATCTCTTTTGTGCCATGCCTATTGTTTCGGAGAGTTCTATGCTTGACTTGAGGAATGTGATGACACTTCCAGTCCATTCTTGTTAGATGCTCGAGTTTAGGGATTGCATTTTAGGATGAAATCATGCAACAGGGTCAAAAAAGATCATGGTTTTCTGGTATTTTTGGTTGTGCAGTAATATTTTGTAATGCAATGAAAAAGAATCTTGCTCATAAGTTAGTGTGGATGCTTAGGTGGATGCATCATGCATTCCATCGGTTCTGAATATGAAAGATCTTCAGAAAATATATTAGACATGGTATTACAGGTGGAAGCATTGACCAATCAAGAGGAAGTTGAACTGCGGGCTAAGATCGAAGCCCTTGGATTAGAGGTCTCCAAGGTGCCCTCGGTGCCTACAAAGCCTCTGGATGAGGTAAGTTCAGTGCTATATGACTATTTATGGTACAGTATATAACTTGCTGTTAGCTGAATAGTTAGCAGAACGCATACTACTTGTGTTCAGATTATTATGTCTTACACACGTATTATATCCGTACTGAATACAGATTTACCAATTTATCCTATGCATCATGGGAACCTCATGGAGTCGTATTTTTGGATGATCCATGATTTGTCATAGCTTACGAACTATTACTTTAAGGGCTTAAGGAGTGTGTCATGACATTGATGTGTCTAATAACAAATGAAAGGTTGAGATTAAAACAAAACAAATGAAGGGTTGTGATTAGAATACTATGGTTTAATCTCAATCATTTATGTTTGTTGTTTTAATCTCAACCGTTTAGTAATTACTAGACACACCTATATCGTGACACATTCCTTTTTTCCTTACTTTAAATCCATAAACTCTCCTAAGGGCTCAACATCCTTTTTTTTTTTTTTTTGGTGTCCTTTTGAGTGAGTGAACTGGAGTGATTACTTCCGGTTTACTGTTGTGAACTAAAACTTGTTATTGTTTTCAGATTGAAATTGCAAGGGAATTGGATAAGTTGTCAGCAAAGCTGGATGATGTGGACAAGATAATCTCGTCAACTATGGCAGACGACCCGCAGGTGAAGTCATTGCTGAGTGGCACGGCTGATGTGTGGATGCCTGTTATCACGGCTACCTCGGATGAAAGACGCAAGTTCTCTGCATCAGTAGGAGACGGCATGCCTGGAGCAGAGGGCGACCAGTCCGCTTAGTGGGCATTTCGATTCTGTATTTTACTGCTGATGCTTTGGGAATTTTGCTGCATTACGTTCAAGACCGATAGGATGTATAGCGTTTATATATAGAGATTTATTTATTTTTGTAAGTTGGAAGTGTATTTCACTCTATATGGGAGCATTTATCCTTGAATGCTTCTAGGGAGATCCAACACCTGGGATGATATTGGTGATGATCATTCGTTATTGGTATTCTCTCGACGAACTCAATTACTTGCTGATATTCTAATTCAATGATGATGCGTTCCGCGCCCAAGCTTTTAGCTGGGGTAAGACCGTAAGAGCCTTGCATCGGATTTTATTTTATTTTTTTCCTTTTACTTTTTCAATTAAGATTGACATGAGTTGAATTAAATCATGACCTTCTCATTATCTTAACTAATGTGAGCGGTTATTGTGACCCTTTAATTGTTGTGTAAATTATTAATAGATCTTATTTTTAAATTTATTTATCAAAAAGTTATTTTTAATTTATTAAATTGTCATTTGATCTTATTTTGTTTGATTTTCATGATAATTTATTGGCTTTCCAAGTATTTTATTTTGTGAAAATTCTCATGTGGTGTCATTTTGGATATTTATTTTCAAGAAGTTACTACTAAGAGAATTTCATTCCCACAATATATCATTATTATAAATAAAACATTCGGTCTTTTCTAATTTTGTCATTTTTCTTGTTTTTCATCCATTTTCACCATGGGTGACTCCAAGTGACTCCTCCTTCACAGATGTTTATGCAAGTGTGCTTTGGATAAAAGCTAAAACCGTTATTTCATGAAATAATTATCTGCCTAAATTTGTGTTATGTCCGTGCTATATGAGCAACTTTGTTTTTATCTGTTCGACTCAATATGTGCACTTGCCTGTCATGCCACTTACTGTTCAGTTCATAGGTCATATTCATTAACCATTTCTTTGTGAACTCCTTTTTACCATCTGCCTTCTTTGTGATTTCTTCTTGATCACTGTATTTTTACTAAATCCAAGATAACTTTGGGCTAAGCAGTAGTGTATCTCTTACCTGCCTTGTTACTCTAGGCAATCAGCTCGATATTCTCTTTATATTTATATTCTCTTGATAGGGAAATAAAGCTTTCAGAGTTTTCTTGAAATGCTTCTTTCAATTCGTCTAAAGTAGCATCTGAGTTAAAAAAATCAAATATCTATTGTTTTTCTTCACTTTTTGCCATGAGACAGAGCTGAGCATTGAAGATTGTTTCTTCATCATCTGAGTCTGTCTCACTCCATGTTTTAGCAGCATAGGTTTTGTCTTTTTTTCCTTTCAGAGTTTCTTTTGCTGTATTTTGTTTGGTTCCTCTGTGTAGACAATTCCTGTGTAGGTCGCTTGCATTGTGCAGTAAAGTGTCCTAACTTTTCACAGTTGTAGCATACTTCCTTCTGTGCTTTTTTGGCTTTTGTTGAGAAATTCTTCTTGAGATTTTCTTCAAGAACAACTTTATGAACTTCTTATCCATCAATACAAGTTCTTCTGATATTATTGGTTTTCTCTTCTACCATTGATCTCAGAATTTTCTCTTGATCCTTGAAGGCTAGAGTTTTGTTCCTAACCTCATCAATTTTGTCTATTTTGCTTAACTTGCAGGTTGTAGGTATATAACACACCATACAGTTGTGCTAAGGGCATCTTGGTAAGATCCATGGATTCCTTTATTACTATGGTTTTTGTCCCCCAGATCTCACCAAGCAATCTCATGAAATTTAGGTTGACTTTCTTATTATCAAAAAGTCTTCCCTAAAGTTTTTGATGAGTACATTGAATCTCTCATAGAAGCTGGTCAAGTTCTTATTTGATCTCATTGAGACTCAATCGTACTTCTACATCAAGACATCCTTCTTGTTCTCCATGATTTCATTTGTTCCTTCATTCTTGAGCAGTAGAGCATTTCATGCTTCTTTTACAGTGGTTATATGAACCACTATCTCAAACATATCATTATCAAGATCCCAATCCTCTTTACAAAAGAGGGATTTGGACTTGTCCACTTCGCTGTTTGCATTAAGTGGATCTGACATCTTTGGCATGCATAGTCCATCAGTAATGATGTCATATATTCTTTCATCTATTGAATGCAGATGTGAAAACATCCTCAACTTCCAATGATTGAATTTGTCAATGAGTATGTTGGTGGCTCTCAACCGTTGGACATTTGGATAGCTTTTGATGATATTTTTTCTTCATAAAATAAACTGTTTGTAACTTTTTGTAGATATAAATCAAAAAATATGATCTTTTCTTTTCAAAACTATGAGGTCTGAAAAGTCATGCTCTGAGACAATTTGTGAAATCCACAGGTACAACTTAAAGGGGGATGAATATTTTGTTTTAAAATTTATCAGTGTAGTACAACGGAATAGTTAATTTTAACACACTGATATTATTTGTAAACTATTAAGGTGACTCAAACTTTGAGAGTTTATATTTGTTTACTGTTGTGATTGATTCGTAACAGTTCTAATAGCCCATAACAATGGAAAGTAAATAAAAAACACATGATTTATACTGATTCAGACACTCGTTATCAACTGATAACCGATAGTTTAGTTCAATCTTCCCTTGATGATCAGTTTAGTCAATTGAAGAGTTTGTTAGATCTATTTTAGGATTAAATATGTATAATTAATACATTGATTCATTATGTTGTTTAGCCAAATTAAGAGATCTAATTATTGTGTTGGCTAAGGAACTTAATTTAAATTGTGGAATAATTAAATGTGGACACCCGGTAATATTATTTGTTTGATGACGTGACGAACGATAATATTAAACTTAAGTGACGAAAATTAATATTGGGTGGAGTCCCCAAAAGTCGTGAAATAAAAGAAGACAGGGATTAGGGTTTTCCATCTATAAATAGGAAAACAAGCCCATCTCTTCTTTTCCTCATTATGAAAAACAGTTTCTCATTGCGTCAGAGAGTGGAGGGGAATACGGTCACGATCTTTCGGAAGATTTCAATTCCGTATTAATTCCAGTGCAACCAATTGAGATGAATCCATCAGGTACGCTTCCGCAATTACTTATGTTTGATTCTTGATATATTCATATGAATGATTTTGGGATAAGCGATTGTTCTTCGCATCTAGAATATTT
>LIEC01007413.1:0-26845 GCA_001925005.1 Drosera capensis
GGGCATAATGTACAAATATCTGTCGGGTATGAGTATAAGACACATGACATGTAAAAGGCAACTAATAAGAAAGATAACATAGAAAGTCTTGTGAATAAGAAAGATATCAATGAATAACAAACGACGAGATGAATCACTGACCAGTAGAAGAGATGTTCAGCGCACTTGTCAAAATACCCAATGAGCGAGTGTTTAATGGCATGTTATTCAAGAGGAGATTCAGTGAGTTGGGCATCTTGAATCTTTCCCCTGCACAATGTGGAATCGAGATTTCAGGTTAAAACAGTTGTATGCTGGAAAGGGGGAAAAACCAGGAAGTGAAATACCTTCGCTATACCAGAAAGCCTGGAACTGATCACATTTCTGCTCTATACCAATAAGATCAACATGAGAGCTCTCTGGAGTCGAAATCCAGTCTCTTCAGATAACAAGAAGAATGACTAGCACCTCCTAGGATGTGAACATTTGACCATAAATGCCATCTCAATTGTCGGCAACATCCACCAATCATGGTTCAAGTTACCAGCATTTCCTACTCGTTGTCCACGGCCATAATATTTGTCACATATCACCAAAGCCTGCACTGCATAAAGCAACCTCATTACAGTTAAGAGAATAGCACATCACGGCGCTAGATCATTCCCTCATCATGGAGGCCATCTCATACTTCTAAAATTTTCAAACAATGGGTTATATCAGAAAATTTTGAATTCACAGGCAGTAATGAGCTTGATATCAACTTTCGTCAAACATTGGGCAAGGTATGGTGATTAGCAAATAGTCCAGAGCATTCTCATCCAGTTAAAAGATTGCACAAGTTTTTCCCTGGAGCACATTTCCTGTTCAAAGCAAATTGAACCAGAGGGTAGCTTGCGGAATCTACTCCAGGTAACGGAAAGTATACTAGGGCTGCATCGGCCATCACAGGAAACATAAAGATCACAACCATCAATAACTGTGTCAAAATTAGGTTGCTTTTGACATATATTAGGTTGTTTTTTCCCTATATTAGAATCTAAATCTAGTCAAAGTTAAATAACATCCACAATCGTCATCCGAGTAAATATGTTGGTCTGTCTCGGCCTGGTTTGGGACTTTACATCAAGTGACATAATGAAAATATAGCATGCAAATCAATACTCAGTATTCGATATGAACCCAATTGTTGAACAAAATGCTTTCTACACAATACAATTTATTCATAAGCACCATGGCCCTCACGCGTATGATCAGTGGATGATTATTAGTCAACTTATATCGTGATCAGTCACAAAAACCTTTTAGCAGCAACTTGGTGCAAGCACAACAGTGATTACTTCAAGGGGGAAAAAGGGAACAAAATGGAAAACGAGATATGTATCCAGATTCAGCCTTTCTGCAAGGGACACATCTGCAAGAAGTGACCATTCCAGCAATTCAACATATTCTTCAAACCAGCGCATTGACCAGATGCCCTTTTTCTCATTAAAATGAGAGGCCAAAGCCATACAGATCAAATCTCAAAAACAAGCACACAAGAACTAGAAATAGGACCTAGAACTTCCACATACAACCACCAAAAGACTCTTGTAACAACCCGTACTTTTTCATGAGTTCATCAAGTTTTTATATTAATTCTCTTGATGGATGCCTTAATGAGTGCAAGATTATAATTATATGATTTAGTCTGGTTTACGTATCAGACATGTTTATTTATAAAATGATGATATAAAAAAAGATAATTTGTTGGATTTTATGGATAAGAATGGGGAGTATAAAGGAGGATGATTGGTTAAGGAAATCAAGGATGGGCTATATGGAGGGTTATCGAGTCGTATCTGATAAGTGACACGAGAATCGATGGATAAATAATATTTTGCACCTTTTGATACGTCCAGATTTTATGATTTTTGGACATGTCGTACGTGGAAGTGAACATGGATCTCAGTAATACCCATGGTTTTTTTTTTTGTGGATAAAATGCCTACGAGATAAGCTAATATGAAGATAGTACCTGTTAATGATCACTTGTTCATATTACAAGCTCGATGTTTTGTTTGGTATTATTTTTGATGTCCTCCATATTCTTATTTTCTTAGCTCATCATGATAAAGTTTGACTAGTGGAGTTCATTTCTTTGATAATAAACTTTCTTTGGCCTTCTACGATCATGATTAATACTGTTGAGTTTTCGCTCACTTGTATTTTATTTTTGTCCCTATTTTCTTGATCTTTATTTAAAGTTAAATATGTATTAAATTAAGGATGATTAAATATGCATTGGAAGCTCTTTAGGGAAATAGAGATATCAAAGAGGTTTATATTTATGCAAATGTTGACCCTATCGACTATGTAATATACTTGCATGATTTAATGTACTATTGTTGATTGTATTTGATTTTGATTATAGTGGCTTATGTAGATTATGGGTTTATTTCATAATTCCCATGTCATCACTTCTAAAGAAAGTTCGGGACGTGACAGAATAGTATCAGAGCCCTTTTTCATGGATTATACTGCTTTCACTTGGAGTTCAAAGAAGCAACCCATTGTGACTTTTTCTATCTGTGAAGCCAAATATGTTGATGTTGCATCATGTGCGTGTCATGTGATTTGGCTAAGGAAGTTGTTGAAGATGGTTAACATTCCACAAGAGGTGGCTACTAGGATTTATTTAGATAACAAATTTGTTATTGCGTTGTCAAAGAATCCAACCTTCCATGACAGAAGTAAGCATATCGACAGAAAGTTTTGCTTCATAAGGGAGAATATTGAGAAGAAAGAATTGGAGCTGACTTATGTGAAGACCATTGAACAAGTAGCTGACATTTCGACTAAGGCACTCAAGTTTGAAAACTTTGTTCGATTACACTCATGGATCGGAGTCACCAGAAGAAATCAAGTTTAAGGAGGAGTATTGGAAATGTAAACTTTAATACTTCATGCACTTTCTTATTCATGTACCCTTCTACTTTCATATATCTTAGGATTCACAGTATCTCATTAATTAGGTTTGTGAACTACTTTGGTTATATACGATGTATTAGTGATCATGTAATCCCTATAAAAGGGCTTGTGCTTGAGTTGTTTTGAACAAACCAAGTCATATAATCAATTTTTCTCTACAAAATCCTATTGTCTCCTTCTCAACTTATTAATCATCCACATTCTATTTTACAACAAGTTTTAGTCATATAGAAACATAGCTTTTTAACATGTATTTTGTATTATGTAGTATTAGAGTTTTTTTTTCATGTAGTATTCTTTTTCATGTACGATGTACTCGATTTTTTTTTCATATACACTATAGTTGATTTACGACAACATAAATTCAAACATAGTTCACGGTGACAACAAAATTAACCATCAACAGTAACCTTATTTCAACCCTATATTAATTTTTTTGAGTTAAATTTAATGAATTTTATGTAGCAAGATGTCTTCAAACCTTACTCTGGAGGACCAAGATTTGTTAAAGTAGTCAAACAAACATTCAAAAAGTTACATCAACAATTGATATTCATACTTCTAAATGAGACCTAAATTGCACGGCTAATATTTGTGAAAATAGTCAAATGAACATTCACGTTTCATATTCACATTTCTAAATGAAATCTAGATCGCGGCCAGGATCTGTGAAAATTGTCAAACTAACATTCAGAAATTTACATCAACGATTGATATTCATAATTCTATTAACTAACATTTAGAAAGTTACATCAACGGTTGATATTTACACTTCTAAATGAAACCTAGATCGGACGGCCAGGATTTGTGAAAGTTGTCAAACTAACATTCTGAAAGTTACATCAACGATTGATATTCACACTTCTGAATGAAACCTAAATCGGACGGCCAGGATTTGTGGAAGTAGTCTATAAATACCAAACAGATTAGAATGCTTCTACAAACCCTGATATATTCGCCTCTCTTTCATAAATACAATACTCACTCATACACTTGCTACCCACTTCTAGAGATGACCTTTGAAGGATTTGTAGGATGGTTTGCATCTTCTAATTTCAATATGTGCATCAAGATGCATTATGGTAGAAGGTTCATATTGTCACTAACTGTTAAGTACGTTGAAGGATAGAAAGAGCAGACACCACCTGTGGATCCTGACATTTTGTCAATACAAGATATATATGATTATCATCATCGATTTTTTTCCTTTATGATAAGGGATAAAACTCCTATCTTTGTGAGTTTTTGGTATAAAAGGTCAGATGCAGAAACCTAGAAGGATGGCTTGATGCCATTACAATAAAAAAAGGACTTATAGGATTGTATATCCGTGCTTAGATGATCTATAAAATGTTTGAAGATATATACAAGTTTGTAGATATATGTTGAGGTGATTTGTGAAGAAGAGGCAAAAGCGTGTGGGATATCAGCATCTACTCGTTAAAGTTGTAATATGTTATGTATGAGGCTTTCATGTATTATGTATTATCGTTTTATCTATCATCTCTACCTATCTCTATGGTTTTATTTATCATTTCCCTTCTAGATATCGATCATCTGCACCTTTATGCTATCTTGTACTCGAAGCATAATCAATTCCCTGAAAAATCACCATATAGCATCCAATAAATTTTAATAGATTGCACTACCCAAAAGTAATTAACCTAAACTGATTAGGCTTTGATTAAAAATCATAGTATCACTACATTAACTCAAATATAACTTCTCATTCTAACAGGAAAGATTTATACATAATGGAATTCAAATATATAGGGAACCACTTCACCTTTTATCATCACATCATACTTGTATTGTCATCATCGCATCATACTTTATCAGATCATGCTTTTAATAGCACATAGGGAACCAGTTCAACTTTTAGCAGGTCACTCGCACATGGAATGATTAAGCTTTTATCAACTCATGCTTTTACTAGCACATAGGAACTAGTTTAGCTATTTTCATCTTTTATTAGGTTTTATCATCTTCTATCATCACATTATCCGCCATTAAATGGGATAACTTATCTTTAATCTATCATTCAGTCCTCAACATCTACCATTCAACATTTATCATTCAACACCTATCATTCATCTTTTATCCTCTATAAAAGGTCTTGTCTCATTCTTCTCTATCTTCATCTCCACAAACTCAATACTCTTTTATAATAAACTACTTCTTCATCAAATCGATCTCTCCTCTCAAAGATATGGTAAACTCGTGGTCGAGATTAAACTACATATAGGAGGGACTTGATTGTCCGATCTGACCACGGAAGAAATATGATTCGATGGACAACTAAGAATATTAAAGATGCTCTTATTGAAAAACTTTTACACCCAATTGGTGGTCAAGATTCGTGCGGAGGATGAGGTGTTCAAAGTGAGATTAAAAATGAAAATCATGTACGCGAACGAGGATTCTCTGAGTGTGAAATATATTCATATCGATTCTGAAAAAGATTGGTTCTATGATTCGATGGACAACTAAGAATATTAAAGATGCTCTTATTGAAAAACTTTTACACCCAATTGGTGGTCAAGATTCGTACGGAGGATGAGGTGTTCAAAGTGAGATTAAAAATGAAAATCATGTACGCGAACGAGGATTCTCTGAGTGTAAATTATATTCATATCGATTCTGAAAAAGATTGGTTCTATCTGCTTCGTTATTGTCATTCTATGCGTCAAACAGTCGAGCTTTATGCTACCAAGACGACTACAAGAGGACGGAGATGTATCAAAGAGGAAGATTCGGAAACGAAATTGGTCATGGATACTGTCCAAAAGTTCGAGCTCGAGGCTTCAAACCACATAAGATTACTGAAGATGAGTACTCAACTTGGTGTTACATGGTCGGTAATATATACGAGACCGACTTCAACAATCGCGGAGGTCCTCAGCTGCCAAGATGAATTACACAACCAATCAAGAAGCTACGACCTCGAGTACGAGCTCTGAAAATGTCAGTATTCATCTATACTACATGTCATTTTTTTATAAATAATTTGGACTTTTTATTGATTAATCATTTTTTGGAATCGTTATGGTCGGAATACATGTTGAACAATGTCATAGATTTTATACTTACTCTTTTCCAAAAAAAACAATGTCATAGATTTGTAGAAGATGTGATGCAAGTCTAGTTTCTCAACTAATATTAAAAAGTTTAAATTATTTCTATTTTATATTTTTTTATATTATCTTTTTTATCATTATTTTTTCTCTATTCATCCACACATTTTTTCCTATGTCAAAACACATTAAATCAACATATTTATTAATAATCATATCAAATCAAATTTTTATAATTTATTTGGATGAAAGGAGTATTAGTTTTACATGTGTGCATTGCTGCTCCGTATAAGATACTTTAACTATCAAGAAGACAATTCCACATCTAAACAGAAGTTTAATTTCCATTTGGCAAACAGTGGCAGGAGGAAGTACGAGAACGCTCCCTTTTCATTTATCAAGCGTATTCTTCATGCATCTTATGAACTAAAGCTTATTTTCAAGGACTCAATCGAGAACATCTACATCCCGATAAATCAAATAATTTACATAATACAAATCCTTGAAAGTTCGAAACCATACAACTGATACAAGACGATGAAGCGACCACAAGAGAAGTACTGATCACTTTTGCCAAGACCAAATCAAATTGCGACAGTATCACATTTTATGATGCCGACTTGTCCTTGTTGCTCACAATATCCTTGAGCTTCTCCTTTAACTCTCCCGACTGCACAGAGCACCAAAGAACTAAGAGAATTAAGAACTCAAATAGAAGCTGCTCAAAAGGTGAAGCTTCAGCATGGTTTTCTCTCGTTACCTGGTGCATAGTCAGGATGATATCAGATCCTCCTATGAACTCGGCGTTGATGAATATCTGCGGGAACGTGGGCCAGTTGCTGCACAGAAAGTTTGGAAAATTAACACAGCAATCGGAATTCCCTGATTCTTAATGACAAGCCATTGCGTTAATAGCCGGTAATACACAACTTTAAATATAACAGCTCATCATCGCATTGCATAGATAAGGAATAAACGAAACCTTTTTTCCTCTACATTGGCATCAACTTTTCGCAGTATTTAACAAATACATTAGTAATCAGCCAAAAGACCTAAGTTCACACAACGCAATGGCATCGCTATTGATCCTTTCTCCCATGGACGGAACGCCATTCCCAGCGGCATCTCAAGTCAAAATGCCGCATTAAGTTCAACCAACTTGAGAGACATACAGGAGTCAATTCTGATTTCTTAACCAAATATCAAACTAGATTCATGAGTCCAGTTACCTGTGGGCTTTGACAGCATTCTTCAACTCGGGTTCTTCCAAAATATTTCTGGCACTCAAAGATACATCTGAGCAGCAATAACAAGCACAAAAGACATGGTACACGCTAGTCAGCTATGACAGATGTGTCCCTTTACAAGTAAGCGTAAAAATGATTTCATCCTTGGCATGCAGGGGATACAAAGCATTAACAACTAAGAAGCAAAATTTCATTAGACACGCAATGCATGCATACATTGCATAGAAACCTTTTTGCATATGATCGAGCAGTTGCATGATAAAACATTAAGTTCCGAATACCCAACTCAATTGGGGAAAAAAACACATCATAAGAACACATTCCAAGAATTGCCAACTTTTAGGCAAGCCACTCTTTTATTCTCCTAAGATTACAGCACTTCAGAATTCAGAGCGACATAAACTCAGGGAGATCAAACAGGTATTTGTACCATGTATTGCATCAAACAAGTTCACATAATGTATGAAGTTTCTGGATTGGATTGTACTTAAATTAGAATCATACGACTGCACATTGTCTACGAGCCAATTCACTTCAAAAAAGAATGCTCCATTGATAGGTGTTTATTTGCTAAATCACCTCAAACTAACACGCTTATGCTCTCCTACAAAATTTGAAACCCGAACGCTCAGTTTATTTGGTATTAGGGAAATGAGGAGTTCCAAATTCAGGTCCCACAAAACCTTGATTTCCAGAAGTATGAGCATACATGATCAGAAGTTCAGCGAATAAGGAGGAAAAGCAGAAAAGGAAAGTTAACTCACTATACTCTTTCAGCACCCTCACAGCCAGAGAGCTAAAGCCACATCGAGGGAGATCGGGAATCCCCTTCATGTAAATCATGACTGGATTTTCCTTGATATCCTACATTCAAAAGCCAAAACAAACAAGACAGAAAATATATGAAACAATCAGCATTAGAGCATCTCAAATGGTACATGGTCTATTTAGAAAAGATAATGCATATTTTCACAATGAATAAAGTAAAACTGTTACAGTTTAACAATGTAACTCCGACGGTACCATGTTATATTTTAGCATATCATTGCCATCTTCTCTTTATTTTAGGCGTTTTTTTCCTTCGAGGCAATGTGCAAAATGGATGGCATAGTACAAAATAGCATTGGCAAACTTCATGCCAAATTTGGCACCAATTTTAGCACTCTCAAAATTTAGCACAAAGAATATTGTGCATCGGAATAGAACAAATGCATGAAAATGTTATAATATAGCATTGACTATCCAAATAGCATCTCCACTGGAGAAGCTCTTAAGCAGCTAAATCTGGAACTTGAAGAACAATTTGCATCAAAAAGACAGTAACCTGCTCAACAAGCTCTGGCAGGCTTGAACTCTCGACCTTAGTTGTTGGTCTAAAATCATCATGCGTATCAGGGTCATTGGACAATGTAGTAGAGAATTTCATCGCATTTTGATGCACTGAGCCATATATCTGCACAAAAGAGAAGAATCGGAAGATTGTAGTAAAAGAACTAAAGCTTTCATGAACGACCATATCATAAGAGTGACTAAGAAAAGCAAGCTTAGCCGTAAAATGCTATTGATGTGCGCATAGTTTCCATGTACAAAAACACCAACCACACCGAGGTCATCAAGGTCATAGCCCATGATAGCAAAAACACAGAACCTTCTGAGACTAGCCCATTCGTTCATGGTCATTGAGAGTATAAATGGCCAATATGATCACCGGACTATTACATTAGCAAAGGATTTTCTTAAAAATTTCCTTTTAGGAAATCCCCTTTTACTCTTATCTATCACATCGTTATCAATCCTCTCTAAGTCAGTCACACCCATCTACTCGTAGAAACAAAGTATTCACTCCTGAAAATTGATAATAGGTGAATTCCATTATCTATTTAGTTTAGTGACAACGCTTCCCAGTTTCCCATGTAAGTCTTTCGCACTCCCCTTCACATAATCATTGACAATTAAATGATTGGCATGGAACACATTTGATCGTTTAGTCAATCACACGCGAGTCTGCTCTACGAAATACCACACGGATACACAAGATTCACACCTAAAACAAATCGACAGTGAAGGAGAGCCCCGTGATACCACTATTTCGTGTACATCGTCATTAAATTATCTGGACGTTCCATGAACCACCAAGAATACACTGCCCGAGATCAAATCTTACAAAATCAAGCCAACAGCAAGCACATCAAAACACGAGCCCGAAACCCTAACACACAAATCGTTACAATTCTAACTGAGGACAAATGATTTTGTTGGTATATGAAGTAAAAATTAGCTTGAGGGGAACTCACGGGAGTGGAGACGCGAGTGGATTGGAGACCGGCAAGGCGCTGGAAGAGCGCAGCGGAGAGTGACCTCGCCATAGTGCTCGGGATTCCGGCAACAGAGATGACGGTGCCGGGAAGGGGCGATTAGATCGCGGCGAGTGTGGGAGCTGCCCGCGGAAACTGCTTTGGGGAGGGTTAGCGGGTTAGGAATGTGACCTCGGTTGAATAGAGATTGGAAATTTTGTTGTTTCTCGTTTTCACCCCCTTGTATTGGAACAATGACACGACAATATCAACGGATGAATACTATAGACAAGGGCCGAAATGTCACTCAAGAACTCTTGATTTATTGAGATATCGTTACTTGTATGATCTAATGATATATAACGAATAATGAAATCAAGAGTCATTTTATTTCTTATAGACCAAAACATGATTGTCAAACATATCTTTTTTAAAAGAAAATCTCGAAAGATTTTTTCCTTAATCAACTGAATAGTTCGTAAATCCGAAAGACCCTTTAAATCAGTTTTCGCTGACGGGCACACCACCACAAAATAGCTCGGCACTCAACGGGTTTTCATCCCCTGATCTCTTCCCATATTGAAGGAGTTAAGATAAATCGTTTATGGGGTGATCCAAAAAAAAAAATGTTATCTCACGATTCCCTTATTCTGGATTCACTTTATACTTTATATCTTATATTTGATCTCATTATCCTTTTTTATACATTGTCCTCCTTCCGATAAATCAAGTTTAATATCGCAACACAAAAATACATCTTCAGTTTTGTGAGGAAATCAGTTTTTAGTTTTGACAGACAAAGACTTTAGTCATCTCCTACTCATAATCACGGACATAAGGACGGCTTGTCAATGTAACTGGCAGGAGATGATCCTACGCATGTCCAGGAGAGATTCAACACCATCAAGATTTCTAACATGGCCGCATCAAAGAAGCGTAGTGCTGATCAATCGTTTCCTTTCTCATCAACAGGCACAACTATCAGGGGCACAAACAAAGCGACATTCAGATCCAACAACCAGGAACCCAGCACCACTGTAACTTATGGTCTGTAAGCGCTATGCTCCACCCTGCAAACATATCAAAGCGCCATTTCTCCTTACTGCTTGAAAAAATTGTATTTATTATGCATTACTTGCATCGTATTCAGGTGAACTTGCTATAACTAGCTATAACCATTGGCAACACAAAGGGTTTAGGGTTTGGAGTTTAGCGTTTAGCGTCTAGCATTTAGAGTTTAGGGTTTAGAGTTTCAACAGAACTACAGAACCAGGATCCTGATATTGAGCCTCAATTCAATTCAATTTGTTTTCAAATGTTCAAAATTCTAGTTCAAGATGGTTATAATTTAACATCAAGTTCCCCTACAATCTACAACACAAACCTGCAACAAATCTTTGCAAGTTTCGCAGACTCTTTCACATTCAGAGATAAATGCATACAAATAGTTACTCAGCAAACTGCATCAGCCACAACGGTAACATTAGCAAGGCTTAACTCACAAAGATGAAGCATGCACCAAAACAATTGATTTCAACTCTTCTGTCATTAAAAAATTATTTTTATTCTTATAAATATATAATTAATGTAAAAAAAAACTTCTAAAATGGTTTCATTGTTTTGAGAAAAAAAAAACTCATCCAAAACTCCTCTAAAGAAGTAAGACAAAAAAAAATAGTTTGTTAATAAATGAATTTTCTAATAAAATCAAATTATTGAATTAAGTTAATTCATAAAACTTAAGTTAACAAAATTTTGTTACAACATGTACAACACTCGAAATGTTCAACTCATTAGATTTATATAATGAATTAATATTTGATGAAAATGAGTGTCATGTAATTGAATAAAAACTTACTAGTCCCACCTTTTGATAACTCTCTCTCTCTCTCTATAGATAAAACTATGATATTTTGTAACAAATTATAATAAAATTAGATATAATAGCTGCATCTAATTTAACCCCAAACAATGAAACACAACTTAAGGCCAAATGTAAAACCGAAACGTATTCATATTTTATGCTATATGAAGGAAAAAATTAACTTCAGAATTAAGAAACATAGCAAAAGAATTCTTCCTCTAGAAAGTTTTGCTACAAATATGGAATAGACGAAGTAAGATAATTTCATAGAGAGACTAGAAAATTAGCTTCAAATTATAACAACGGATCAAATGTATGAGACTCAGCAACTGCTTAGTCGAGTTATAAACAACCAAACAAAATAATATGACGTCTAAATTCAATAGCGAAATCAATAACTCAAGCCGTTATGACATATGGACAACGTAACGGTCAACATTACAAGCTTGCAGCAAAAGAAATTGAAAGAGAATAACCATCCGCATTTAGTCTATCATAACAAATGACCCCCCAAAACCAAATAAAGGGAAACTCACTCCTTTTATTTCGCATTCTTACTAATCAAACGATTTTTGCGTGAGTCATTTTCCTAAAAAAGACTTTCACAACACAAATATTGATTTGTATATATTGTAAAATAATTAACACTTGAACATGCTTGTTTGTAACTACTTTCTCATAATTTGTACATCTCAGATTATATTTTGCAATATAATGAGATTTTTCACATGTGTTAATTATGTTAATTAGTCTTAGAATAATATTTGCTATTTTCTCATCTTTGTAGAACTATCATTTATTTTGTGATGTAAAAATCCATGTGTTCAGTTAAGATGGATATTTTAGTGTTAAATCTCTCTATATATTTGAGTTCTACTTTCAAATGTTATACACTAGTAAGATATAAGTGACTAATTTTATTATTTTAATGAGTTTTAATTTGATACTGTTTTTTTTATTTAAAATCACGTATTAGCATAAATCCTGTGCAATACACGGGTTTGTGTCTAGTGTATACGGTAGTACAAATGGAAGATCAAGGCAACAGTGCCGCATAACAGTCAATAATTTTGACTTTCTGTGGACTTGTCATGTTTTCAATGCGATGAAAAAGTAAGGGATACGAGTGTGCTTGTTGGTGGTGTGTGATTTTGGGGGAATAATTGGAGTAGTCAGTGAGCTATTTTGAGGATTGGGGAAATTGACAACGTTTCTATGTGTGGAGTGATGATTATTCTCAAGAAACAAGAGTTTGTTTCCGTGGTGGATGAAAGTCTCATTTATCTAATATGTCTATAAAAAAATATTAATAAAAAAATCTAATATGTCTATGAAAAAAATAATACATATCATATGCATCATATAATATGATTATAACAAAAAAATAATACAACCGGTGAAAACTACAAAACATACATTATCTAATATGTTGTGAAAAAAAATTAACTTATATAAAATCTAATATGTCAAAATTAATTTATCAAATAAAAAACAATCAATCATTAATAAAAACGTACTATTCATTATGCTGAAACACTAGCGCACTACGCAAGAGATTAGATCCAATATGTTTTATACTAGACGATAAAGCTTACGACCTTTTTTGTGCAATATAATAATGTAACAGCCTGTGCATGCTAGTTATTGTACAATATTAACAGCCTCTTTGCATGATAATCTAGAGAACTATCACTTCTACAATGATTCAACCACCCATACCCACAACTGAATCATACCCATAAAATGATTCAACCACTCTTCTCACTATAAAGATTCGAATGCTGACTGCCAATGGAATTACTAAACCATATAAGATACTGTCTTTGCTGCAACCTGTCAGTAATCTGTACTCTAATAACAGGCTCTATATTAGTTCCTGTAGCAAAAAAATTCCTCCGGAAAATGATAAATTCACCAAAACTTGTGAGTTTCTCGTGATAGATAACAGAACAAGCGCCTCTGAATAATCTCCTTCTTTATCACGAAAAAAATGAAATGCTGATTAGCATAAGTAACTTGAGCCAGAACTTATTTTGCAATGGTAAAGCAACACCTGAAAAACAAAATGAAAGTAATCATGCAATTCATGAAATCAAAAGGACGAGTAATGGGTTTAAATCATAAGAGAAATGGAACTTAGAAAGACACACACACACAAAAACACAGCATTCCTTAAAAAATATTCCCTCTCCTCCCGCATATCTTTATATCTTTATGTATGATTATATCTTTATTTCTTTCTTTCCTATAATTTTGAGAGACTCACCAAAGTTGTTACATATTGGTCTATTTCATTATCCACAAACATTAACGTTATAATTGAAATGTCACAATGGAATGTTTGCTGCATATTGACCGACCTTACACACATCCTTTTACTCCTCATGAGCTCGGGGGTTGATAATTAATTTCTTCTTTTTTCTTTCTTCCCTATCATAAACTTTGCTAATTAAACATAGTCCTCATCTTTTACAACTTCTGATACAAACTTCACCTCACATATCTTCCACCAGCAAATCATGTGGATCATGATCGACTAATTCAACGATCAATTGTCATGTTCTTCTGTTCTACACGTGTACCACCCCACAAAAATTTTTTAAACATGGGTTGGATCCTTTTAGTTAAGAATTGCAATTGTTTTCTTAAGAAAACATTTGGTTTTTCTACACCAAGACAAATAAACCCAAAAAAAAGTCCACATAAGCAGATGGGATTGGCGGTTTAATATTTTAAATTCGTTTGTAATTTGCTTCTATTCAAATTTGATATTGATATCAAATTGCACTTTTCCACTAGTATTTTAAATTAATTGTGACGTGATTCACCCACTCCCAAATGGTCTCATCTCAGAATAAGCGCAATTTTTGTATTCTCTCTTTCTTCAATCACTATTGTTATCCTAATAATATCTGCATTCATGTCTATGTCAAAATATTTTTCAACAGAAGTATTTAGATAAGCCATTAAGACAGGATAAAATTCCTTCTACTTTTTCATCATCCATCGTCACGTCATTTGATGAAGTTGAGTGATAGGGACTGCGTACTATTGGTATATATATCAAGGTATATCATGGTTGGTTTTATTCAATATTTACAACTTGAATTCCCTTGTGAATAGACTCGATTGTGTTGTTTAAGTTTAGGATAGTTTTCCTTGGATTTATTTGTGTCTTCCCTTTTGATGTCAACTGTGCCCTTTGTGAAATGTTATCAAACACTCGAGATTTGATCTATCTTTTCTTCCTTTTGCTTTACTTAATTACAGTGATTGAAGGCCTCTCTACATCGCACATCGGAAAATTTCACCGGGAATGACAAGATTTCATGAACAACATAGGATTAGAGAATCCTAGAAATTACAACTATTACACTCCTTCCGTCCCATAAAATATATAATATTTATCTATTTATATACACGTGTACATGAAAATTTTAAGATAAACCACCTCCATACAGTGAATTGAATTTTAGGATATTTGAATGGAACACATTAGGATATCATATCTTAAAGGAGCACAACTTTAATTAGGAATCATTAAGAGAAGAGAATTTTTAAATTAGAATAGGGTGATAGAAAATCAACTACTGAGACATTTTCACTTAACCTTGGAAGAGATGGATTTAAAAAACTTAGATAAAAATTAGGGATGATAAATTTTAAGTGATATGATAGTTATTTTCTAACCTTGGATGACATCAATTTTTGATGAAACTCTTATTTCTAGTAATTTCGAAGGACCAATGAAGCTTGATTGAGTATTAAATTACTTTGTGGTAAAATATTGATATGTACATATTATCATAGAACATGAAATCTGGATTTGAATATTTGAAAAGAATATGCGATTAATTTAATTTTGCTTTGATAAGAGATCTTATCATTATTTTTTGTATCACTACAAAAGAGCCAAAGCTTATCTGAAAACTATTTTATCTTTATCATCAACCACCTCCCATACTTTTGGAGAAAAATTTGCCCAACTTTTCAAGTTCTTGTATACAAGTCATCAATAACTTTCATGTCTCTACTTCCGTATCTCCCCTATCAACCCACATCAATCCACTGTAACCTCAAGAAAACCTAACAACAGAATTGAATTTTGATCTAGATCCAGTTATATTTAACTTTAACAACTTGAATTTAAGATCCAGAAAAAATGTATTTGATGGCAATCGAATCACAAAGAGCATAATAAAAAAGGTTTTCGAGAGTTTTCAAAGTGAAAAGCTTGGAACTAGATTTTGATAATTCGAGAGCTCCGATTATTCTGTTCTATGAAAATCTGTATGTTTTGTTGAGTCAATTGTAATCAAAATGTATGTTTCAACATCACTTATGGAGTCCACCGGTGCGTAGATGACCTTGGCTAGGTTTGCATAGGCGACTATAGCCATTAGGGGTATCTGTATTTGAGTTTTTCTAGACTGGGTAGACTTAGATAAACGAACTTGTAGTTATGACTACAAGTGGAGTCTTACAATAGAGTCTGAAAGCAAGAAAGGTGATAGATTCTACTTAGAATGATTATATTATATTGTTATGCCTCGACACTAGATGCAACTCTCTAGCCAAGTCAAAGATGAACCAGTATACAGCTTGCGTTATTTACTATCCGCATTGAACGATTTGCAAAACTGAAATCTGCGTAATCTGAGAGCTGATTAATTCGTAAGAACCATTACATTGTGATTCAAGTACATAACTTTGTGAAAAATCGAAAAATCAAAGCAATTCAATTCAATTCCCTTGAACTTGACTACGCAGACGAGTCTCTTTTTTTTATTTGCTCCAAGACCTACTGCCCGAACACACTACTATTTTCTTTTGTATTTCTGGTCTTCTCTTACACACACACATTAACTAAGCACTAATAATATAGGCAAAAGCATGAAAATATCATCCAACAAACAAACCAAAAGTCTCCTATGCACTTAATATTAGGGTCTTCACATAGACAGTGATATTTATCTTAACACTCGTCGTCTCGACCTGCTCACCATCAGACACGACCAACATCGTAGACCTCGTTGCAATCAAGGACGACAACTAGAAAGGGTTGCCTTGAATCAATCCAAAATGCTATCATCGTCTGGTTTTGGGCTCATTGTGATGTCATAAAGAAGAATGAGAACTAAGGGAAGAGGGGCTGCGTATACTCTGTGCACAAACGAAGATTTTGGGAATGCAATATTAAATATTTAACGCATGAATTATCATAACAATAGGTTTTCGAGTTATTACATTTAATTGTTCAAATGCTTGGATAATTCGTGTTATTTTACATCGTATGGAATTGTGACGCAGAGCATCAAGATCTTCAAGAGCGTAACCCACTCAAGCAATTAAAGTTGTGTTAAATCGTATAAGAGGCAACATCAAACCCACATTTATTTTTGTATAACGGCTAAATGTCGTTATCTTGAACGGTGTACTAGAATTAATAGGATTGATGTGGATGATTGATTACATGTTTGGTTGATTGGATGCGTATATATGATCATCATCGCATGTTAATTTACGAAAAATACTTATTTTTATAATATTGATTGTCTCTTGGTTGCATGCCGTAAATCTCTATGATTTGGATCTTTGGGTAGATATTTGTGATGCATGAAGACCTTAAATGAGGTGGTATGGGTTGAGACTGAATTAATGACTTAATGGGTTGAGACTGAATTAATGACTTAATGGGTTGAGAATGAATTAATAAATTAAAGGATTGAAAGAGTGATTGAGACAAGTTAAAAACTAACTAGGGAGGGTGGACTGCGATAACACCCTTCGCGTGCATGCAACGATAACGAGGATTGGTCGTGTTCACATCAAGGCTTAACCATTATGGGAAACTTACTGCAAGTGATCCCATTGTCAACAATTAGAGAGTCGCGTCCCTAATTGATAGATCGATTTGAGAAACTTTTCCTTAGTCGCTAATATCAATAAATTACTTGGTTGGAATATTAAACTTATATAACGTAGATTATAAATAAAGGGCTCATCCGATTGTTTGGATTTTCTTCACATTTATGATTTATTTTTTATTCCTGTTTAAAACCCCCGCTAGATGATGCGTTGTAATCTTGGTCATTAGTGGTTGATGCGGTTATGTGTTTGATGGTGTGTGGGTTTAACGTAATCCACCGTATGGATTTAACGTAATCCACCGCAATTACGTTAATCCTCTACGATGAAATAGGGCCTTTGGTGTTATGGGGTCATTGGGTCACAATTTACTATTTTATTTCAGGTTTGTTACAGACGGAAGATGGGACGACTTAGAACGAGATTTATTGCATTTGTATTTAGTTTAGTTAGACTTTATTCAATAAATATGTAATGTTATTTTTAGATCTTATTTTTTGTTCTGTTGCAAGACATTTAAGATCATTGATGTAATTTTTGGGATTTTGGTGTTGGATGTAATTTTCTTTGTTTCTAAAACCTAAACCCTATGCGATTGTAAAACCCTTGTTAAGAACTATTATTTTTAGGGGTAATGCCTTGGAAATTTGGTGACGTTACATAAGTACCCTATTTGTATCAGCATTCTTATTTTTTTTTCAAATTGTCGTACCCTTGTGTCTCGCCGTACCCATATTAGACACCTGTATCCCTATCTATTCAACATAGGATAGGGATATTGAGGGCTACTTTTGAGTTTTGGTTGTAAGAAACATCTTTCGATTTTTAGGAATCATTTGTAATCTATCATAAGACAAAAAATGGACTAAACTTTGAGGTAGTAACCTTTATTTCCAGAGGCTAAAAGGTGATAAGTTTGTTTATCCATTTCACAACCATGGGAGAGTTAGATTATCAACAAAAACTCTAAGCTATTGATTTATTTATGTTATCACTCTTGTATTATTGATCTTAGTTGATTTGTTTCAAGTTGCCGACGAGGAGCTAGTTAGCTCTAGTTGTCTATAGTGAGTAGTTTGTTGTGAGTCTTTCAACGTGTCAGGGAGCTTGTCATTAGCAAACTTTATACATTGGGCTAGCTTTGTGTATGTATGTAATATACGAAGAACACAACAATGTAAACTTTTGTTGTTTGTATGTAATGTGTATGGATATCATTATGTACTACTTTTGTATGCAAATATTTATGTAGTGTAAGTAACAAAAATAAACTCAACATTTGGTATATCAGAGCTGGTTATTCCTAACTGGAAATTTTTTTTTCCGTAATACTATGCTAGCGGTCAATGCTACCAAAACAAATGTTGTGTGTAAGGAGCGATATATTTGGGGCAACATAAAACCCATCCATGAGAGGAAAGGACTGCATGCTACAGTATTGGAGTCGCCTAGCATAAGAGCCATCGAGATAAAGCACTTAGAAAAGAGGTTGTGTTGAGATCACTTCGAAGATGCGCGATTTTTCGAGCATAGGAGGAGGTATGGAAAGATTGAACCATCATAATTACAAAGAGTGGAAAATTTACATGGAGTCTTACTTACAAGATCAGGATCTTTGGGAGATAGTTCGCAATAGCGACACTACCGAGCCAACAAAACCCGAGGACATGAAAAAATGGAAGATCAATGCTGAAAAAAAGATATATTAGCCGAAGATAAGCATGCAAAAAGATTTGTCGCCTCACATTGAAGATGTGAGAACTACAAAGGAGGGTCGGAACATATTTACGATGTTATTCCTGCAAAAGTATAGGAAATGGTGAATGACGACTAAACAAGGTGAGATATCCGAGAGTGAATACTTTGTGCAAATTAAATCCATTTGTCGTGAAATTGCACAGTTGGATCTAATGGTTAAGGTAGACAATGAGATGTTCAAGCGAATCTTGATCCATGGCTTAGAGCCAAATATTTTTGGATTTGTGACTACAACCCAAGGATGGGCTTCACAACCGTCGTTGTTGGAGTTGGAGAGCCCTTTGGTGAATCTAGAACCCTCGTCAAGAAATTTGTCGGTACCTTCTTGAAGAAGGATGAAGATCTTACTCCCTATAATAAGAGACGCAAAGGTCAACAAGATAAGTTCTCTAAGGAAGAAGGTCAAAACCTGGTCCAAGAAGTCGTTACCTGATAGTTCAAATAAATAGGAGAAAACAATAACAGCTATGAAGCGAAAGAAGAGCAATATGTTAAACATTACTATTGTGAATTATACGTCTCCGAAAATGATCACGAACAAGAACAATCAATCATGAAGAGCAATCAAATAATAATGAATGTAAAACAATATCAATATTTTATGTGGAAAAAACCATCAAGAAGAAAAAAAACCATGAGAAAATAATCACTAATCAATAACCGGATTACACTGATCGTCTCTACCCAAACCCACTAGATTTCGCTTATGTTTCGTTCATCAAATCCTAAAGGAATCTTTATATTTTGCTCACCAAAACCTAATATAAATTAGTATATATAGGTCTTTATCTAAAACAGTGAAGATAAATAGTGGAGATCAAAATATCGCACGTTATGCCCGGACGCTTTGAGATTTTCACTGGTTTATGGCTGAGGGACAGAGTAGCCTATGCCCGGACATGGACCAAACTTACATACAGACGCTTGTATAAATTCCTGAATAGGAATTTTGCCATCCATCTCCTTTTGCAAACACAATAAACATTGTACTCTTTCACGATATTTCAACAATCTTCACCTTGTCCTAAGGAACTCAAGAACTGATTTGTACCTCCGAATCACACAAGTTATCTAGATTGAGTAGTCATCTTGTATCCTATCGGGGCACGACCTTGCACCCCATTTCTTGTGGTAGGGACGCTCCACCACAACCTTCTTTGTTGGGATCCTGAGACCTCAAAGACGAGGCTCACCATCTTTGCTTCCTCCTTCGGCACCTATCTGTACCGACCACTCATTCTTGATAATGATCTACCCTCAGTTCTCTCTACTATCCGTTGATCTTTGACATCTGCATCACCTGTGTTACCCGAGCTTTTCGTTGACCGCACCATCTGCACTCTACGCCTCTTGTGTAATGTAGACTCTGCGACCTTGGCATCATTAAATATGATAGTCCCCTAATTACTAACTGGATCTTTAGTATCTGTATGCGAATCTACTGAGACTGTTTCAACGAAACCATCCAACAGCTTCTTGACACTCCATCGATGGCTTTCGTCTCGATTCTTGTATGAATGTCCTCAAAGGTTTGTCTCCACAACGGTGTTCCCATTCAAGCTAAACTGGTTATCTATCTTCTGAGTCTTCATCACGATCATGGCACCTCTATATATCTTTTTCGCTCCACCCTTCACAAACAATCCACAACACTCGAAATCCAACTCACCAACTAACATAAGATTTTTTCTCGCATTAGGAACAAATGCGATACCTCCCAAGATATGTACAGTCCCATCAAACATCTTGATTTTGATTATATCTATTCCAAGAACCTTGCATATCTCACCATTACCTATCCGTATAGAACCTCCACTACAGAGCACAAACTTGTAAAAAAAAGTCTCTATTCTGACAAACATGGAAAGAAAACCCAGAATCAATAAACCACTCATAATCAATATTTTTTCCTGTCGTAAAATATTTCTAGAGATCCGATGAATCTGAGATCATGTAGAGCTCTTCATCACTGTCATGATCCCCATCTGCTATATTTGTAGAACTCGACTTCCTCCCTTTGTTCTCGTTCTTCGGACATTTCATTGCATAATGCCCCATCTTATGGCATTTATAGCACTCCACCTAAGTCTTTCTTTTGTCCTCCTCTAGAAATTGGACCTCGCTACTAAGCCTTCACTTTCATTGAATGGAATTGGGTTCAACTTACTCGCATCAAGTATCGCAGAAATCACATCTTCCACATTCAAATTGTCTTTATCGACAACTAAGGTAGTCTTGAGCGAAGAATAGGAGCTTGGAAGCTACTTCAATAAGATCAAGGCTTGATCTTCTGGATCTATCTTTACTTCTAAACTGGTCAGCCGAGTTATCAACCTGTTGAACTCGGACAAATGATCATTCAAGTCCGTACCTTCCTTCTTCTTAAGTTAGTACAAATCCATCTTCAAAGATAGGCGATTGGACAATAACTTCGACATATAGATCTTCTTCAATTTCTTTCACAACACCATGAAAGAAGTCATTGTCAAAATCTGCTATTTCACCTTTGGCACGAGACTCAAGTGAATAGTAACTATCGTCTTCTCCTTCGTCTCCTCCTAATCTTCTTTTTTTTATGTCGACAGGTTTTTTGTCTTTAAGTTTCCTTGATAGTCCTTCCAGAACTAAGATATCTTTTATATTACTTTGTCAGTTATTGAAGTTCATCTTCCCATGGAACAGCTCGATCTTGAACTTCATCGTATTCACCATCTTCTCGTCAATATAGCTTGCTAACATCGAAAAGCTTCAATTTTTACTTCAAATATCCGAACTTTATGCCAATGATCTAATCTTTCCCCTCAAAGATTCGAACTTTCATCTACATGACGCAATCAGAAGCTCCAGTACCACTTTTTGGGAATTATGCGCCTTTAAAAATGATCACGATCAAGAATAATCAATCACGAAGAGCAATGAAACAGTAACAAATGCAAAACAACACCAAGATTTTATGTAGAAAACCCCTCAAGGGGAAGAAAAAATCCACGAAAAAAGAATCACTAATCCACAAGCGAATTACAATGATCGTCACGACTCAAACCCACTCGATATGTGTTTCGCACATCATACCCTAGAAAAATAATTATGTGTTGATCTCTCTCTCGTATATGAAAAACCTGATACAAAGAAGTACATACTGACCTTCATCTAAAATAGAGAAGATATCACAAAAATCAAAAAATCGAACAACGCATCGGATGTGGAGTGACTTGCGCCCGGACGCTTTGAGACTTTCACTGGTTTGTGGTTGAGGGACGGAGTAGCTCACGCCATGCCCGAGCACTTTCTATAAATTCCTAAATAGGAATTTTACCATTCATCTTTTTTTACAAAAACAACAAACACTACACTCCTTCATGACAATTTAACAATTACAAAAACGATCATTGTTATTATTGTCGGAAAAAGGGACATTATGTTCGAGAAAGTTGATATCAAAGAGGTAAAGGTATGAAAAAGGAGAGTGAAGACGAATGGGATGCTATGGCGATATAATCAAGGGAAAGAAATTTCGTTGTGAGAAAATGTTGGATTATCAACAAAATCTCTAAGCCATTAATTTATTTATGGTATCACTTTTTATTATTCGTCTTATACTTGGATTTATTTCAAGTGATCGACAAGGAGCTAGTTAACTCTAGCGGTGTGTATTAAGTAGTTTGTTGAGAGTTTTCAATATGCCAGGGACCTAGTGAGAGCAAACTGTATATATTGAGCTATCTTTGTGTGTATGTAATATATGAAAAACATAACAATATATACTTCGTTGTTTGTGTGTGTTGTGTGTGGATATCAATGTATGGGGACTTTTGTGTGTAAATATTTGTGGGATAGTAATTGTGTAGTGTGAGTCACAAAAATAAACTCAACAAGTTTTTCTCAAGTAAGTTATTATGACTTTGACTTGAGACAAGGAAATATTATAGTGGAAGTGTCTAGTTAGAGTGTTGTCACATGCCCTTTGGCTTTTGAGCACGAGGCTTGTGTACTTGTTTCGTTATGAGTGAAATTTTGGTTCCGTGTTGGTTGGGAAATAGAGACTGAGCTGGATTTTGTGCAGTAGGGTCATTGTGAACTAAAATTGCAAGTCATACATGAGGTGTTACTAGCATTGAATTGTTTTGTTGAATATGTTGTATCATGTTACATCTGTATATAGTCCTGATTGCATCTATGAATAGTTTGGATGCCTTGCCTGTTTATTTGAGCAGTGTATGAAATTCGTGAGAGACCAAGGATGTAAACTAGTAACTTCTACTTTTGAAATGATTGATTGGTTAAAGATAATCAGTTGCTATTCAATTAAGTGTTTTTATTTATTTATTTATATTTGTTAAAATGGAAATGGTTTCTAATAAGTTAAACGATTAAAAACATAACTAAAACAAATAATTATCAATTTTGATTTATACGTTTTGACTTTGGTTCAGGAAACGACTTCATAACCGTTTTAACGTCTTAAGGATATTCACACCAGATTCAATAAAATTTTATCTTTATTTTTATATTAATTACAACGCATTTACATCACATTATATGTTGTTTTATCTATAAAAATATAACATATTATAATAATATTCTATATTTAAAAAATTATTAAACATTATATTTTATTATATTATTTTTATATACATTTCAATATATTTGTTCAATATCACATTTTTATTTTTCTCATTTATGTTTTTTATTTTTATAGATGGTTGGGAACCTAATGCGAATGCTCAAACATCCCTGCCACAAAAAAAGTGTAGCAGATAAGGAAAATCACGTTGGTGTGAACAAGTAACCCTCCAAATATTCCTCTGTCCTCTCAAATAATCCACCAACCCAACCCGCCCCCACCATCGCCACCTCCACCACCGTGTCTCCTCCGCCGCCGCCGCCCTCCGACAATGAAGCTACTAACCCACAACATGCTCTCATCCAATATCAAGGGCGTTACGGCCGGCTACCCGCTCCTCGTCGAACCCCAAATAATCACCACAATCGAAGTCCCCATAAACCCTAATTTCCTCCGCCACATATTCCCCAAACTCGACTACTCCGCCCTCGTCGCCGCCACCAAAACCCTAGGATTCTCGGACTTGCCGGAAACTGCTGGTGTGTCGGATTTGGAGGATTTTGAAGCGGTTTCATCATGCTTTGTTGGAGTTGAAGTTGGAGGAAGGGGCGCTGGTTTGTCCTGAGAGTGGGAGGAGGTTTATGGTTAGGAAGGGGACTCCGAACATGTTGTTGCACGAAGACGAGGTTTAGGGATCGAATTCGAGGATGATGATGATCGATTTGGTTTCGTCGATTAGTGTTTTGGATTGATGATGTTTTGAGAATTTTGAGGTTATCTAGGTTGTATTCTGTAGTCGTTTTGGGACTCTCTCTCTTTCATCCGTTGATTTGAGACAGTCATCATCGAATTAAATGAGCCTCATTAGTAAACAAAAGAGATTGCGAAAGCAACACCTCTCTATTTGAGATGCTTTGAATTGTTGGTTAAAGCTGCTTGTTGTGTTTGATGAAATAGTCGTTCAGTTTCGTGTTGTTTTATTGGGCGTGTTTTTGCATGTGAAGCTCTTAGTTTTAATATTTACATAATTGTGCATTTCATAAGCAAGTGAAATAGCAGGTTATGGAATTGTTGAAGGTTGAAATTTGTTGACAAGGTGTTCCTCATGGTTGAAGCCTTTAGATCTGAAAGCTGCTTCAGCTGCTGGTGATAGCAGTGCATGATTATTGCTGTTGATGAGATGAACAGCTGACTGGATTGTTGATTGTGGCCTCATTTGTGAGAAAGGAAACCATTGTTGAGTGACTTGAGTCATAGAAGGATGCTGTAAGAGGTGGACATGTCGGAAATCTTGATCGATGCTGGCATTGATCCTGGTAGCCCAGGACGAGGATCATTTCTTGGAGCACTAGGAGGCAATTACATGTCTTCGAAAATTGATGTTGACCGTCGAGCAACATCAATAGCGTAATGGCTACTCAACGGCTAAGATTGAGGGCTCGTGAAAAAGAATGATGTTACACTTATAAGCTCATCCTATTTGTTTTAAGTTCTGCAAATTGTTATAGATGTAAACTATGACAAACTAAATTATGAGTAGAATACTCTAATCTAATTTACAATGAAAGGAAAGTAAAAATTTGCTTCTTATCGTTGGATATTTTAGGGCTAACTTTAGTTTCTTTTCTTGTTTGCAGAGCCTTTATCGAGCCTTACTCAAGGTAAACAAACTCGCTAAACCAAATATGGATACTCTTAATCTGAACGAATTGAACTTTTATCGAGTCAAAGAGCTTACCGAAATTTTTTGCAGTCTTCCTGGAAGATATTTAACCTTTCAGGTGACCTCATTAGGTTTATAAATTAACCTTTCAGTTTGTTCTTGTGGAAAATGGTATTTAACCTTTCAGGTGACCTCATTAGGTTTATAAATTAACAGTTAATCTATCTATCGTCAAAAGAAATCACATTACAAGAAATTAATAAGAGGGTTAAATGTATATTCTTCATTAACTTAAAAAAATCAACTTATTTCGACATAAAACATTAGTTAATAAAAAAATCATGTATAATTGTCGAATAATTCAATGTAATTTTATGCTTTTTATTTTGTTCCAGTAAGTTCGAGAATTAAGGAGCAGCTGAATGTAACTCCAGTTCCTGAATCACGGCGGACTTGTCGTTGTCATGAAAGTTGAAAGAAAGAAAACGAGGAAGGAGAGATCTCGGAGAGAAGCTGAGAAATCAAATCTCGGTTGTGGGTTCCCCACACTATGGGTGGACTGTGGTCACAGCTCAACTCAACCCGAATCCAGGGGGCATCATTCCACCATTAATGCCACCCATCATCTCTTCACTGTACAACCCACGGATTTCGCATAAAAAGGATATATATATATCAATACATATGTTTAATTTTATATGTATCTAATTAAAATTAATAATTAAAATTAAAATATAAGAATATATATATATATATATGAAAATATGAACCTCATTTTATAATAATAGATCTATTAATTATTGATTTTTCATCTAAAGATGTCTATCTTTTTTTGTCTTAACGATTGGATTTATGTTGATACACATATAAACTTAGATTTGTCATGATATATATTTTTTTCATTCTAGATAAATTATGATATATTATTAAAAATAAACGTTTCATATTTTTTTATATCAAAATATCCTTATTTTATATTAAATTATATTTTTTTCTCTTTATCCATTTATATAATTCGCACCCTTATTTTTTCAATTTATCTTATTTTTTTCTATCAACTCATAATATATTCATCCATCTACTATTCCAATAAGAACATATTGATAAAAAGTAATTATCAAAATCAATCCAATTTTTTAATAATCATATCATATTAATACATCATATTATAATTTATTTGAAAGAAACAAAATATTCTTCCATCCCCACAAAAATATACCCTTATTGCAAAAATCAACAACATCGACACCAACAGGCACCAAGCAACAAGGCAAAAAAACATTTCTTCTTTTCTAAACCTTGTACGTAGTACTTGGTTGGATTATCTGTGTTCTTTTAACATACTGTTGGAGTTAATAATGTTAGAGAAAGGATAACTCGATTTTGAACTACTTTCTCCGATTTCATTTTAAGTGTTATATTAGAAATGACATTATTCAACAGAATAAGATTTTTTTTAAAAAAAAAAAAATACTACTTTCATATTGTTGGTTACTATTTCAATACATTATTTCTAAGAGTTATGTTGATGATAAAATTTTTTTTATCAAATTATACAAAAATTCAA